>CAUZXS010002581.1:35000-89406 GCA_963585895.1 Sepioteuthis lessoniana | reverse complement strand
CAGACACCCACACACACACACACATATATATATATATATATATATAAATATACATGAGCAGAAGATTTTTTTTCTGTCTTTTTTCTCTCCTCTTTTTTTTTCTCCATTACATTCCCCCTTTTAATTTACTGGTAGTAAAAACTTGAAAATTACCAGTTGACACCGGTCGTTTCCCCCTTTTTTAATATATATATATATATATATATATATATATATATATATATATTATATATATATATATATATATATATATAATTAAAATATGTTTATTTAGACAAATAGTCAATGAAACAATATAATTGAAAATAAGATAATCACTATTTCCTCTTACACATGAGTAATATTGTAAGAAAAATCAAAGTAATTTTAAGTACAGAGGACCCAACATATACAATTCCTTTCTTTGTCTCAGATTGCAAACTGATCGTATCGATATAGATATCTATTAGTCTATTAGTATGTACACTTTTTCGCCTCTTTCCTTCTCCACACACACACACACACACACACACACATATATATATATATATATATATATATGACATGCGGGACACTACTGGAAATGCAAGGATGAACTCATAAGCGACGTTCTCCAGTGGACTCCCTTATATGGACAAGCAAGTGTAGGTCGTCCAGCTAGGACTTATCAACAATAGCTCAATACTGACACAGGCTGTAGCCCGGAAGCGACAGACGATAGATGCTAACGGCAAGAAAGTGTTTGGGAAATCCGTGCAATCACCTCAAGATCATGATGATGATGATATATATATATATATATATATATATATATATATATATATATATAGCAGTAGCTACTAATACCAGAGCAGAAGAGAATGTGAAGATTAGCTCCTTATAGGAAAAGTATTGGAGACTGGAGATCACACTAGATTACCTTACTTGCTACCGTAATAACGGAAGCCAATACTATCGTTTGACTATATCTTTATTCTGTATTCACTGATTCTATTTTCTTGTCTACTAATAGTCTCTCTATTGTATATACTTTTTTCCCGAGAATATATCTCTATTTCCTCTCATATCGTGGTTTGTCCTTTATTTAATATTACAAGCGTTCACTGACCAGAACGCAATATATATATATATATATATATATATATATGTTGCGGGGGTAAAATTAGGAATATTCGCGTATGATAATAAACGACTCTTATAAAATATGATTGATATTAATTTTAAGAAATAAACAGCAAAATAAGAAGACAGACACAAAACAGCAAATTTACTCAATATGGCCGCCATTTTTTCGATTATTGCATGAACACACCTTCGAAACGATTTGTATGCCTTCAAAATAAATTCAGACGTTTTATTCTATTCCTCCTCAATAACAGGATTAATCAAACAAATATTTGGATGAGATGTTGCATTTGTTTTGTTTTCTAAAACGCCCCATTTAGCATAATCAAGGTGGGTGAGGTCAGGGTTTGATGAAAGTCATAAAGAAACTCCAATTATTATTTTTTTTTGGCTTAGTTTCGGCGTCCAGCAAATCATAGGTTCTTTGTCATTTCTTTTCTTACTCACTGATATTGGACTGAATTTTCATTTTTATCAAAGTGCTTGATTAACTAGAGCTAATCACGAAAATTTAGATTTATCGCGTTTTTTTTTTTTTTTTTGAAAAATTGGATTAGCCAGATTAAAAAACGTTATAAAAATTATTGTTTTACTTCTGTAATTTGTAAGAATTTGTTGCTTATTTTAAACGGAATATTGACTGGTATGGTATTATTTTCTGCGAATAGGCAATGTGTTTGGTTTGGTTTCATTGTTTCAGTTACATATCAATCATCGTGGTTATTTTAATGCAAAAACCCGCTACGTGAAGGAGTAGAAGTATTTTTTCATCCATTAACGGGAGTAGAATAACTGATTTCACAACTTTCCTAAACGTAACAATACGACCGGGGGTCGGGGGTGTCCTCGTGGTGTAATGGTTAAAGCGATGGACTGCGGAATCGTAGTACGCGAGTTCGTACTCCAGTCGCACTATTACGTTCACTTTCGGGCAAATACCCTTGGGAAAAATATGAACCCCCTTATCCTCCCAGCTATGGGTTAAATAGTACCACTACTGTTCTTCTAGGAGAATGGCTTTAGCATTAAATAACCTACAAATGTTGATATGTCATTAAACAAAGAAACCAAACCAAACGACCGGGAGTTGAACGCACTAAGTTATCGCTATCCAAATTGTTAGGCCACAACGCCATATATATATATATATGTATATATATATATGAAGAAAGCAGAAAAACCGTATTATCCAAAGAGGTGAATTTATTGTGATGTAAAGCCGACGTTAAACCTTTCGGTTTCAATAACCTTCATCAGAACTTTGTTATCAGGAAAATTGCTCATACAGCGATGGATGCTTTTCGAGATAATTGGAGCAAATAAATGTATACAGCGAAACATGAGTCATGATAATTCAAATATAAGATTCATTCCTCCATTTAAATATAAAATATAATTCTATTTCCTGCCCATGAGGTTAACGTTATGTGGATCCATAAAACCGAATTGGGAAGACGTAGCCCCGGAGGTGGCAGTGTCATATGTAGGGAATACGTACCTTCAAGACCCATTAGGATAAGTGGTCGTGCAACCATGACTAGTTGATTCGGCATCAAATATGTGTGATATGACGCGGTAACCAAGTGGTAGAGTTTTGGCTTCTCCATTCTGTAGTTGTTGGTTCAATCACCTGTGGTTGAGATCACGGCATGCACTGCTGATGAGACCAAATAAGGTCGAAACAGCTGTTCAGTGTTCTGTATGTCACATGTAGGTGTTTGACATATTTTCAAGTCATGATAATTCAAATACAACGAAAAGATACCAAAGCGCACGTAGCGTTTTTAATTCAATAAGTACGTGTTTGGCACGTGGAATGATAATTGATGAAGGCTATTGAAATCGAAACATTTAACGTTGACTTTACATCACAATAAATTCACCTATTTGGATTATTCAGTTTTCCCGCTTTCTTCATACTGTCGGATTTATTTACTTTCATATATATATATATATATTTTTTTTTTTCATCATAGAACGTGTGAAAGCACGTGCGATACCCTAGCCTCATCAGCCGCCAACCAGGGTGATAACACAGTTTTGAGCTACCGAAACTGTGTTATCACCCTGGTTGGCGGCTGATGAGGCTAGGGTATCGCACGTGCTTTCACACGTTCTATGATGAAAAAAAAATATATATATGATTTTATATATATATATATATATATATATATATATATATATATATATATATGACGTGTGTGGATGTATGTATGTTTAGTATGTTTATTGTCATCCACTGAGTGACTGTTTCGTTTTATCACAACTCATCAGTGTGGCTAGACACGCGAGCTGCTTCAAGCTGTGATCGAAACTGGTTGACTTTACGCCAGTTGGATATGTTAGTGGCATCCTCAGCGTAGGTAAAGGAATTTTACGCATACTCATTATATTTCCCTTGTTTAAAATGCGTTAAACGGCTACCGATGTGCTCAATTCATTAGAAGGGCTTTGCATTACGCGAAGAGTCAACCGGTAATTCTTCGCAGGAGTGCCCTACCCTCACTGTCACACACACACACACACACACACACACACACACACACACACACATATATATATATATATACATATATAAATGAAATGAGCAAACATGATCTTCAGAGGATGATTTTATGATTGTTTGTGTTTTATGGCATAACAACCTTTGTAGGTTATTTAATTCCAAATCAATTCTCATACAAATAAACAGTTTTATTTCCAACAATTCAGATTAGCATAAGTACATAGTGTAAAAATGAAAAAAAAAACACTTCTCTTTCATGCAATTCAGTTTAGTCAAAAAGTTCTAATTCAAACAATTCAGGTTGGTTGGTTAGGTTTTATGGAATATCAACTTTTGTAGGTTATTTAATTCTAAATCCATTTTTATACAAATAAACAGTTCTATTTCAAAGAATTCAGTTTAGCATAAGTACACAGTTTAATAGTTAAAAACATTTCTATTTCAAGCAATTCAGTTTAGACGAACAGTACTATTTCAAAAACATGCTAAACAGCATAAGCACGCAGTTTATTTCTATTTAACCCATAGATATGACATTGTGGGCCAAAGTGGACCTGAAAGTGATAGCAATGAAGTGACGCTCTGCATCCCCAAAACCTCACGCATTTCTGGAACCACACCATCAGATTGTTTAGTTTCCTATACCGGGCACTCGTTGGAAGGAAGGGGTCCTATTCCTCTGCAGTGATGCATTTGGTGCCTCCCCAGCCGCAGCCGACTGGGCACATGATTTTATGAGAAGAAATATTTTCATATATATATATATATATATATATATATATATATATATATATATATAGGATAATCTTAGAGACCAGGGTTCAATTATTGCCTTACTTTCTGTAAAAAGGTGCGGGTTTAGTGTAAGTGGAATAATCAAGTGAAAGGAGTAGTGCCATTCCTAACATCTGGCTGTAGTAGTTATTGAAAAGCGATCATTTGGGTCACCTTCGATTACGGCCGACTTATATATATATATATATATATATATATATATATATATATATATATATATATATATATATGAGTAATATTTGAGTTAATATAGAACCTTAAATAGCTCAAAATTCTAGATAAAATACGTACTCATGTAATGAGCTGTCAAAATTTTGTAAAGTCTGTAGACTAATACTCAGTGTTACCTTCTAGTTACAAACACGAAAAAATTAATTAGTTTAGATCAGGCGATAAATATTTCTAAATATACAGAGAGTAAAATGTCTTTCGCACTTATCTAAGAGAACAGTTTGGAAACTTACGCCTCAGAAGTCAAAATGAACAGCGTAGAGTTGAAGGAGACAACTCCAGTAAAAATAATCTCGAATAATGAAGTCAAATAATTAAAGAAAAAAAAAAGTATACAAATTTTATGCATTCCGTATCCTTTTTTTTCCAAAATAATTGCAGTAAAATATTTCATAAAAGAAAAAAAAATGATTTAACGAAATATTCAAATAGAAAAAGTACGTTATCGTCAGCGGCAGTTCTTGTATATCTTCTGCTTTTTAAGCGATCTGGCTTTGAAAAAAAAAATCATTTTTTACCAAAATAATTAGTTTCAACTTTACATCAGCTTTTATAATTTTAGTTTTAATAACTCGTATTAAAATTTAAAAGAGCAATAAAAAGATTCTTGAAGAATAAACGGCAAATAAAAAAGAAGAAACCAAGCTGAAACGCGTATACATAACTTTCTGTTTAAGTTGTGAGGGTCTTTTTTTTATTATAAAGTATTGTTCAATCTCATTAATTTTTTTCTTTCAAGTAATTTTCTGTTCTAAACGAAGAAGTTTCGAAAGAATTTTTTTTTACTAAATAATAGACTTTCAAGACTTTAGGTAAAATTATATAGAATTTGAAGATTTCCCATTCAATACGTTTTCTTTCTTTCTTTCTTTCTTTCTTTCTTTCTTTCTTTCTTATCAATTCTATTTTCATTTATTCTCTTTTTCTTTCATTCTAATTTTCTTTATATTTGCTTTTTCATTCTTTGCCTTTTTATATCTTTCTTTTAACATCTTTTTCCTTCTTTTTCATTTTCTCTATTTTTCTTTTTTTTTTATTCATACTTTCTTTCTTTTTCATTCCTACTTTCTTTTCTCTTTATACATTATTTCTGTTTTTCTTTCTTTTCTTATTCCCTCTCTTCTTTTATCTTTCTCTTTTCTTTTTCCTTTCTTTTTCTTTATGCTTTTAGTCTTTTTCTTTCGTTCTTTTCATTCGTACTTTCTCTTTCTTTGTTTCTTTTTCCTTTATTTCTTTTTACTCCCTTTTTTTCATCTTTTTGTTAACATTATTTATTTTTCTTTTCATTTTATTTTTTTTAATTCTTTTTTTCTCCCTTGTTTTTTTTTCTTTTATACTTGTTCGTTTCTTTTGTTTTTCTTTCTTTTGTTTTTTCATTCAGCCTTTTTTTTTATTCTCTTTCTATCTTTACAGTTGTCCTTTTTTTCTTTTCATTCATTCTCTTTTTTTTTACTCTCTATTCTTCATTCATTATTTCTTTTCTTTCTTCTTTTTTATTTTTTTCTTTGTAGCATATTTTTTTACTTCTTTTTTTTTATTTTTCTGACTCTGTTTGTTTTGTCTTTTTCTTTCTTGCTTGTTCATTCATACTTCCTTTTTAATTCATTCTTTCTTTTTTCTTTGTTTTTTATTCATTCTTCTTTTTTCATTCATATTTTTCTTTCTTTTCTTTCTTTTCTATTCATACTTCGCTTTTTATTCAACTTTTTTTTTCTTTCTTTCTTTTTATTGTGTTTTTCTTGCTTTTTTTTTTTAAATTTATCTTTTGGTTCCTGGAAAGATCGAACACCATTTTAAAGATATATTTATCTTTCTTCATTTCTTTTTCTTTCTTTTTTCATTCGTGTTTCGTTTTTCTTTTCTTTTTCCTTAATTTTTGCATTTGTACTTTATCTTTCTCTTCCGATCGAATACATTTGACTTATTTTTTTTATCAGCTACGCTTTCGAAAAAATAAAACAAAGATATGATGTTTTTCACAGCCAACTCGTTTTTGTTTTGTTTTGTTTTTCTTTTTATTCTTTCTTTTGTTAATTCGAGGAAAGTTGATAAAAAAATGCATTGTATGACGGAAAATTTACTTTTCTCCGAATTATTTAGTATTGACCTTTCAAAAGGTCATGTATTTTTATTGCTCTTAAATTTCATATATTTATAAAAGGTTCCTAAAGTATAAACAGAGGATTTATATATTTACAAAAAAAAAAATCTACACAAATCAAAAAAAGTGAAACCATCAACATATATAGAATTTCTCTTTTCAGAATGAAACGTTTTACATATTAAATCTGGCCCAGTCCGCTAGGACGGTAAAATAAACCGACTGCATCTCTACAGAGGGATCAAAATCCCCAAAGGAAAAAATTAAACAATCTGATTGTGGGGTTCCAATAATGCTGGAACTTTGGGGAATGCGGACTACACCTTCATTGCAATCGCTCCCAGGTCAAATCTGACCTGGAGTGTTAGCATCGGATAGAGTCCTATCTATTAGTTAAACATAACTAAACAGTGTATTTATGCTAAACTGAATTATTTGGAATAGAACTGTTGTTACAGTCAACTGTGTGTAAACAAAAAATGTACTTATGCTAAACTGAAATGTGTGAAATAGAACTGTTTATATGTATAAAAAATGATTTAGTATTAAATAACCTACAATAGGTGATATGCCATGAAACCAAACCAAAACAGACCAAACCAAATATTTAATCGTTCTCTAGGAAGTGTAGAGTCCCCCTACATTTCTCGCAGATACTCTGTGAACAAAAGTGTTAGTACCTGATCGGGTCCCATCTATGGATCAAATCGATCCGTTTCAAATATACAAGAGTTTGCTGGAATGTTCATCGGCGAACCAAAACATTCTCAACGAATGTTGTTGCAAACTAATGAAGGAATGGTGAGAGCATACATTTTTAAAAACAAGAATAAAACTCTTTTCTTTATTACTCGAAAGGGTCGAAATGCTGCAAATTAGAAAGAGAGTCAGCCAAAGAGACGGACTGGTATCATTGACACCATGTCTTCATAACGCACGTTGTGATTCTATATTCAGAACCCCTTTTAGTACTTCGGCTATGCAGCAAGTCGGGGGACTGCCTACCTCAATCTCTGGGCACTCGCTGATTGCCTTCCGAATCTGACCGAATCTCTACACGTATCCGTGTCTCAACAGCGAATTACTTGTCAATATATAATATTTTCAACGGCCAAACATTTACTTCCGGTTCTATATTAACGTAATTTATTTTCGCCGTCCCCTTGTTTACACAGGTGTAATATCCCGTTAAGACAACCATAATAACCGGCTGTCAAAGGTCAATACGTAACAATGTAATGAAATGATGTTTATTTTTTTTAACATAGTTCCCCCTAAGATCCACAGACATCTTTGGACGGTGTTACTGATCTTAGATCTCAATGGTCAAAATCATCACATGAAGTCTTTTCTTTTCACATTCGTATTTTTATTTTAAAAAAGTTATCTTTGGGGTAAAGAGGCGCTACTCACATAGAGTGTTTTCGAAGAAATAAAATGACGCGGTAGACCCATCTCCGGGCCAATTTTTTCAAAGAATTTTTTTTCTCCAAGATCTGTTGCCATAATTAGTATATATATATATATATATATATATATATATATATATATATATATATATATATAATGACTTAGATTCCTGAACAAAAGTCGAGAATGGAGCGGTCCTCGCTGATTTAAGGCATGTTCGTAGTAGATACATTTAATGTGGGGCAAGCAGGCAAGCACATATCGGCCACAAATAAAGGTCTGCTCTGGGTGCGATGCATTTGATAATCATTACCATTTCTCTCAGGTTCATTCTTACCCTGACTGGTGGCAATTGGTAGGTCAAACTGAACTGTTTGACCCAGAAACTTTGCTAACAAATGTCTTTTAAGTGAATTGTCAGTAATATATAGAAAATCATATTTACTTGATATATAAATGAATAAAGTGTATTTGGGATTAAATAACCTACAAGGGTTGATATGCCATAAAACCAAACCAAACAAACATTTCTTCATAACGACATCTCGTCAGTTAATCCAAATCTTAAATCAATGAATTAAAGCTATGCTGCTGGGCATTATAATATTGTTACGGCAAGAGAGGATTATCCGAAGAGGCTGAATTTTAAGCTGGCATGACCATAACATGATCGAAAACCCAAAATGTCCCGTTGTATCGAAAGGTACAGCACGTTAAAGACCCAAGTATGCCTTAATATCTACCACTATCTGAAAAGAGAAGAGTTGGATTTCTGAAGTGTTTTAGCGCTTTGTGAGTTGCAAGCAGTCTCAACCAGTATTTGAACTCAGGTCACTGAGTTCCCTTTTAAACGACGATAATCACCCAACGAGAAAAAAAACCTAATATCATATTACCGTGTACAAAATCTCAAGAATCCATTAAAAATATATAAATATAAACATATAACTTAACGTAAATCATCGAGGCATAAAATATCCCTGGACAGTTTGGAATAACATTAAAATCAATCAATCAATCAATTAGTCGTGGCTTCGTATAAATTAACGATCGCAGCTAACTTTCTTAAGAGTCCAGTCGGTTGGGGCTGTAGAATATTCTAACTGCATCTCTGCAGAGGAGTAAGACTTCCCTAACGAGTGACTTGTATATAACAGTAAACAATATGATGGTGACGTTCAAGTAATACTGAAGCTTTGGGAAATGTGGGTAGCCCTTCATTGCTATCGCTTCCAGATCCACTCTGGCCCGGAGTTGTAGCACCTTGTAGGGTCCTAAATATGGGTCAAATAGAATTGTTTGACTTTTAAACTGAGTGCAAACAAATGACTTATTATAAACTGAATTGTGTGAAAAAGAACTGTTTGATCATTTAACTGCATGTAAATAAATAACTGATGTTTAATTGAATTGTTAGATATATATAGCAATACTTGCAATCAATTGACTTTGACCTATCCTGAATTAAATCGTTTGAAAGAGAACTGTTTGATCATTTTACTTTGTGCAAACAAATAACTGTTAGTGATAGATAATAATACTTTGAACAATTTATCTTTGTTCACTTTCGTTTACAAATGGTATACACCTATGAATAAAACGGATCCGGCATTAAATAAACTACAATAGCAAATATGCCATAAGACCAAACCAAATCAAATCATATATTTTTAATATATATGTAAAGAGATGATTTGGCATTAAGTAACCTACAATGGTTGATATGCCATAAATCCATACAAAACCAAACCAAATCATATACATTTGAAATATATGTATAAAGCGGATTTGGCATTAAATAACCTACAATGGTTGATATGCCATAAAACCAAACAAAGCCAAATCATAAATATTTAATATATCTGTATAAAGATGATTTGGCATTAAATAACCTTCAATAACAATTACGAATCATATATATCTAATATATATAAAAAATAAGGCGGATATGGGATTAAATAACCTACAATGGTTCATATGCCATTAAACCAAACCAAAACAAAACCCTGCTTAAACATAACTTGTCGAATATCCATTTTCAGGTCTTCGCTTTTAGAAGCAAGAGAATAATAAAGAAAAGCACTCTTTTTACAAGGGAAATAAGAATGACCGTTGAATCAAATAATTCCCAGTAGCTATTAAAACATTTTAAGTTTAAAAAGCGCCATTTCGACTTGTTTTTTTTTTAAATGGAAATTATCTGTGACCCGACACAGAAGATACTTGCTCAGTCAGCTAGGACAAGAGAATACGCCGATTGGATCTCTGTAGAAAGGCAAGACCCTCACCTAACTAGTGCCCTAGATATGACAATAAAGTCTGATGGTGAGGTTCAAGTAATCATGGAGCTTTGGGGAATGCAGAGTAAACCTTCATTGTCATTGCTCTCAGATCCACTCTCGCTCGAAATGGTTGAACCTCAGATGGTCTTATCTATGAGTAAAATAGAAGTAAACTCTGTACTTGAGCTAAACTGAATTGTTTAAAATAGATATGTTTTGAAAATTTAACTGTGTGTGAAAAAAAATATACTGATACTAAACTGAATTGTTTGAAATAGTACTGTCTTTGACATATAAACCGTATACTTATGCTAAACTGAACTGTTTTGAATAGAACTCATTTGATATTTAACTGTAAGAAATATAACTGTACTATACTGAATTGTTTGAAATAGAGATGTCTTTGACATTTAAACTGAGTACTTATGCTAAACTGAATTGTTTGAAAAAAAACTGTTTATGACATTTCAACTGTGTACTTATACTAAATTGAATTGTTTGAAAGAGAACTGTTTATGACATTTAAACTGAGTACTTATGCTAAACTGAATAGTTTGAAAAAAAACTGTTTATGACATTTCAACTGTGTACTTATACTAAACTGAATTGTTTGAAAGAGAAAGGTTTTTACGTATAAAAAATGGATTTGCCAATTATGACCTAGAATGGTTGATAGGTCATAAAACCCAACCAAACCAAATACAAAAGATACATATTTAATAGATACATGAATAGTATATATATATATATATATATATTCAGCCCCAGATTCCTTTCCAACTGAAGTTAATTTATTACCATCTTTTTTGACTCTTACAAAATAGGGGTTGGCTTCGTGGTGTAGTGGTTTAAACGGAAGGCTGCGGAATCGTAGTAAGCGAGTTCGTACTCCAATCGCATTATTACGTTCACTTTCGGGCAAATATCCTTGGGAAAGTTTTGAACCCCCGTATCCTCTCAGCTATGGGTTAAATATTACCATTACTGTTCTTCTAGGAGAATAAATTTGGCATTAAATAACCTACTAAGGTTGATATGCCATTAAACAAAAAAGAAAACAATCTTACCAAATAATGTTTCGTAGAAAGGGTCTTTATATGTTAATATCTACTTCTAGCTATTCTTTTGCACACTAAAATATGCGTAGAGCACCTTCTCGAATCGACACATAATCGCTTTTCCCGATAAGATTTCAGGAATGAAGATCTGCAAATTGATCGGACAAGACACTCTGGAAAAAAACAAAAAAAACAAAAACAAAGATTAAACTGAATATCCTCACCGTTCACTTTCGGCCCCAGCCGACGGTGACACGAAACACAAAGCCGAAATCAAGATCTACTCTTTCGGGGACGACTGTTCATAGAGCTTCTACCTCAGGAATGAGGTTCGGTTTAAAGTTTAGCACGTAAACATCAAGGTTTAGTGAATTATTTCAAAGAAATTCGGTTACTTAAAACGAGCTCAATCCCATGTCTCGCTGCTGTAGTGGTGTCTGTACAACTAAATGTACGTGTTTGATCAATTAGCTTTCTTTTTTAAACACATTTTCCTTATATATATATATATATATATATATATATATATATATATATATATATATATATATATATATATATATATATATATATATATAAGATTATAATTATATCTATATTATGAATTTTAATTAGTTCTAATTTATAATTTACTAATTAGAACTAACGATAAATTATAATTAAAGCTATACCGAAATTCAACCAAATATCTATCTATCTATCTATCTATCTACTCTATTTCTCTCCTCGTCACTGTCCTTCTGTGTCGATTTATCTATTTTTAAATCAATCTATATATCGATCTCCTCTATTTCTCTCTCAACCTCCTTTTCTCGCTCTGTATATCTGTCAGTCTATCTGTCTATCGACCCTATTCTTCTTCCTCTCTCTCTTTTTCTCTTGATCTATCTATCTATCTATCTATCTCTTTCTCTCTCTCTCTCTCTCTCTCTCTCTCTGTCTTTCCTTCCCTCTCACTTTGTATAGAACCCCCCCCATCGGTGTTACAGTTGATTATCATTGATAAAAAGTCATCATTAAAAATAATGACATCATCAGTTGAACTTTTTGTTCCACTCTCGAATCTCTTCAAGTTCCCCTCTCTTTCTCTTTCTCTTTATCTCTCTCTCTCTCTCTCTCACTATATATATATATATATTGACGCAGAAAGAGAGAAAGACAAAGAGGGCGAGAGAGAGAGAGAGGGGGTGCGCGTAGTGTAATGGTTACTGTCGAAGGAAATGAATCGACGAAACCGTGCTCAAAAATCTTGGATGAGGCTTTTTACATTTTCACATCAGGCTTATACCCTTGAGAAAGGTATGCATCCAACTATTTTCCATGCATTGATGATTAAGTAGTTGAGAAAACTCCGAATATAAACCTGTTAAACTTCTCTTGAAATATTGACTTTTTGCCACAACCTGAAAGAGTGCATATATATATATATATATATATATATATATATATATATATAGCGTTGTCACAATTTCACTTGGTGATTTAGCTGCTGGCCAGACGTGATATAATATGGACAGTGCTCAATATCTGTGATAGAGCTTTTATATAATATAATAATAAATGAATTATTTTTTGCATATATTTTATAGCTTGGATGTTTATCTGCGACCCCTGGTTTCATGCCGTCTTTATGTGGCAATCATCTTCCTAATGGTTGCCGTGTAAAGACTGTTTGCAACGAATGGCCACAGAAAAACATCCAAACCATAAAATATATATACAAACTATTATACTTTTATTTATAATTATATTATATTATATTATTCTTTGAAAATAGCGGCAATGTTTTTAATTATTTTTAAGAGTTTTTTACGCAGTGAAAAAGATAGAAAATCCTAAAAAATTTCATTTCTCTCGATAAATATTCTATTTCTATCGATAGCGTGTTGTTTTAAATTCGTTCGATGTGATTAGGATCTCTGTTTAAACCAACTTGACGTTTGCGTAATTTTTAAAATGTAAAAACAAATTTAAAAACTTTTAAGAAAACAATCTTTACACAAGCAAACAACCCCAGATGATGACCTATGAAAGGTTCGAAATCACCCGGGACAATTTTGGTAAATTCATCTACTGACTCCAACCTAAAACCAAAACACTTCCCAGGAAACCTGAAAGGATCCTAATTAAATTACCTAGACAAAATGTGTCTTTATTATTTAATCAAATATGCTTAGATGAAGGACTGCTGCCCAATTGCGCGCGCGCACACACACACACACACACACACACACATATATATATATATATATATAGTTTTGTATCAGTTAGCTCCATATTTATTTCAAGATGTATTTTACTTGTATTTTGTCTTTTAAAAATTCTAAAATGTATAAATGATTTTTTCTTCATCTTCGGGAAAAAAATATTGTATTGCTTAACAAATTTCTGTCAGCATAAATACGGTTGTTAAACTGTTTTTTTTATTCTATTTCCATTTGAAGGGTGAACCACAAGAAATTTAATCAAATGAATTCTAAGGCAACATAATTTGTATATTTCTGATTTTCTCCTGATCTGCTAAAGTGAACTTAACGCGCTTTTCATACACTTTAATCATTTGCATTTTATCAAATTTTACATATGTATCTCTCTCTCTCTCTCTCTTTATATATATATATATATATATATATATATATATATATATATATATATATATATATATATATGAAAAAACAAGTTATTCAGAGTATTATCTTATTTATTTTTTAATTACTGTCCCCAAAAGATCCAAATGTCAAACATAAATAAAATCATCTTCTGAATTAATAGTTTATCATATTCACACACACACACACATACACATATATGTATATATATATATATATATATATCCTTTCTTTAAAGAAAAAGCAAAAGACCGGTTATTTTAGGATTATAAATTTATTTCCATCTTGTTTTGCGTTTCTGATGTAAACAGGATGGAAATAAATTTATAATCCTAAAATAACCTGTCTTTGTTTTTTTCTTTAAAAAAAAATTGCTCTGTAATATTAATTACATTGAGCTCTCTACCAGGAAAATACCTATATATATATATATATATATATAAACATTATCATCTCATTATTATTTAGGCTTAAAGACAAGTAGTTTCATAACTGGTCAAGACACTATTCTGAAAAACATAAAATTTAAAAAAAACAACACATTGAATAATTCAGAATCAAAAAAATACATATCGACCGAGTTAGGATTAAAAAAACAACAACTTATAAACGATAATATCCCTATACAAAATGTTTCGTGCAATACTGCTTTAAATAAAGAGCGCCCAAACCAATATAGGAAGTTCAAAAATTTTACATATACACCAAATATATATATATATATATATATATATATATATATATATATATATAAGGGAATGAAATCACAGGGAACGAAGAAAACGAAAACAAAAGGGAAAATCAAGCTGATATGTTTCGCAAGAACAATTTCCGACATCCTTTCATTTATCTGTTTTACTTTGACCTAATATAATCTGTTTTATATTAAAATTTATCTCTATTGGAAAAGTGGTTATCATTCCTTGTAAAAGCCCGCGAAAAAGTCGTCGAAATCTTCCTTGAACTCAGATGTTATATGATAATACTCTTTAAAAAGAGTAGGGATGCGAAAGAAATGAAGATGGATTGTTTCCCCCAGAAATAAAAAAAGGGATACATTTTTCAGAAATATTTTTAATAGTTTAGAATTCCGCTGATCTACAGTAAACGGGGTTTTTCTGTATATTAATAGGAAAGAGCGTAGTATTAAAAGATCTGTTCATTTTAATTCTTTGTGACGGTACTGTTATAAATCAAAGTTCCTAGAGTTGCTCACCTGTTGTATAGCCACATAATAAATATGCATATATACACATATACATGCTGGATACATATTGACGCAATGAATAAAGACGAGCGAAAACTTCTTTAAAAAAATATACCTCTCACTTTATTTGAAAGGTTTGCGTATGAGAGGCAGTTGGAAACCGAACAGAACTGCAACATATTGATCCCCACTCTCATGGCCATGAGCGTCGTGTCGTTCTCGTTCTCCTGATGCTCAACCGGAGGCCCGGTGGCTCAGCTTTCTGCTGGCTTTCTCTATCACATCTTGTCTCTAACTCAGCTTTCTCTGCTTCCTGATTTCCTGTCTACACCGAGTTATATAATAGTTCAATCGCCCGCTCCATCTCTGGAATGTCATGTTTGTTCGTCATCAAGCGGGAAAAACTGTCATGCAGTTCACAGGTCACTCTCTTCCAGAGCATCAGTCTGTGAGTGTACTATGGGAATTTTACCTTGTCCCATTTTTTCAGCCAAGCCCACCTGCGCGATTTCTTCTCATAACTGCCATCGGAATATGTCACTTCTTTCCGGTGCATCACATTGGAATGGCATGTTTGGCCGGGTCGAAGGTCAATATACAACACAACCTATTTAACTTTCGGACAAATACCCTTGGGAAAGGTATGAACTCCCTTATCCTCCCACCTACGGGTTAAATAGTACCACTACTGCTCTTCTATGAGAATGGCATTGTCATTAAATAACCTACAAATGTTGATATGCCATTAAACAAAGAAAACAAACCAAACCATCAACCTATTTATCGCTGTAGGTACCTCAGGTGATGTCATCATCAACATATCGTGCCGCTAACACGGATATTCCTGACCCTCTCTCACCACTTCTCCCTATGGTTCATCGCCTCTGGCAGGTCTTCAGGGCTACATCCCGTATCATCACATAGCTGCTGAATGTATGTTCGAGCTGGTCGTCCTGCATTTGCCTGGCCATATGTGGGGGTCCATAGGAGTACATCACTTATGAGTTCGTTCCTGCTTCTCCAGCAGTGTTCTGCATGTCTGGTTCGTCTAACTTGGATAGTTTTCGCATTGGGAGGCAGGTGGCCGTATAGTTGGTGCCTTGTGGGGTGTTTTCGCCAGGACTTGTTCAATATTGCTCGCAGCATTCTTGTGTAATTGCCGTTTAGCTTCTTCTCGAGCCGTTTAGTTAGCGTCCAAGTAGTGCATCGATACAGCAGTATCAATAAGATCGCTGCCTGGAAGAAACTGCGTTTCATTATAGTTAGCAAAATAGACTAACAAACCTTTTTAAGTTAGTTTGTGTCCCATTGGATGTCCCATTCATATAACCTTGTGTCATATCTTAGCAAAAAAACTTAATAAATTACTCTTTGTCGTTGTTTCCCCGAAAAAAATATTTGGCATTATTTTTAGATTGTGCTTCATAAAAACCAGGATTTCAAATATGGATTTTTCGAAGCAAACAAACTGTTCCCACAAGCAATTATTTGTTTTATTAAGGCTAGCTTAGGGGTCTCAAACACAATACTCTGTTTTGAGCGTTACATATATATATATATATATATATATATATATATATATATATATATATATATATATATATATGTGTACACACACCCATACACACACACACCTATATATATATATATATATATAGCATACCAGCCAACCACCCAATCACTGCTCGTTCAAAACATCACTGGAACAAATTGATTCTTTTTCTCCGACTTCACGTTTCTTGTCAGCGTCAAGAATGGTCACTACAACCGCTAGGGACTTCGTAAGCCGACTCGCATTTGTCGTAATATCGAAATTCGATTAGCTATCAATAGAAAATCACAGAACAAATAGCCAATTTCTATGAACACCGTCGTCGTTACATGAAAGCAGCCCCGTTGCGTTGGTTTTATTCAATGGTGTCTCCCTTCTCTAGTCAATTGCTATTATTAGATTCATCTTTAAATAAAAGCACGTGTTTGCATTTTCAGATCTCACCTTTGTGACTGGACAGTTTTAAATTAGCAGTTGCTCTATCAAAATCGTGTTACTACGCTCCTTGTATTCGTTGTATTTTCCCTGGAAATCGATTGGAGACATTATCTTCGGAACGTGCTTCAAAAACACCAGCATTTCAAATGGGGATTTTTCAAAGCGAAAAAACACTTTTGGCAAGCGATTATATATCTTATATAGGTTAGACCAAGAGTCTCAAACATGTGGTCCAGGTGCCTTCAACTATTTTTCTATGACACGTACAGAATAATATCTGTAACTAGTATTTTCCTTCCAAGTTGTTGTATGTCTCTCGCCCGTCTTCATGTTCCTTCCCAGAAAAAGGTAAAATATACTCCTCAATTTTTAACCCTCTTAAAATCCAAAAACGTAATGAGCTGACATTTTTATTATTATTCTCAATTTTGTTTTCAACGAAATGATTTTTTTACTAAAATATGCTAATTTTGACGTACTGTTTTTGCCAATAGCCCGGCAGACCTGGGTTCAATCCCAGGTCGAGTCATACCAAAGACTCAACAAATGGTACTTGATGCTACCTTGATTAACACTCAGCATTATGATGTAAGGATCAAGGGTAGAGTTGAGCGATTCAGGGCATGGAGTAGCGCCCTCCCCTACACGTTCTTGTCGTAGCTATCGAAAAGGGAGCCTTAGGGTCACCCTCGACCACGGTCGTCAACTTTACAACTTAACTCTTTGATATCTGCTGTACATATATACCCAACCCCTCCGCTCGGGCAGGATATGACAAAAGGTCAATTTTTAAACGGAGTTTAACAGGTTTGAATTCAGAGTTTTCCTGCTCCTAGACTAGTTGCCTCACCAAGGCAGAAGAACTTAGTCTGTCCTACTATTAAACCATAGCTAGATAGAGAATAATTGGATTCATGCCTTTCCCAAGAGTATTAATGCTATGTGAAATGCAATCAGTCTCGTCGAGGATTTGAACTCGTGTCGCCGTGTCCATTTCACATTACACCACGGGCACCTCCTATCTGCTGTATATGATAGCTGCAGCAATAAAGTTTTATCGATCATTTCTTTTGTTACAATTGGTTCAAACTAAACTCTCCTAATTTTATTATATGATAACCAAAAACATCTTCCGCAAATTAACAAAAATTCAATCTGATTTGAACGCAGTTGGCATATAATGAAAATGAATTGCTTAAAACTAAATGCTTCCAATCATATTTAAGTGTAGAAAAAGGAAGACTTTTTTGGCCAAGTTTTTGTAAGAAAATTAGATCTTTTAGAATAAACACTGAACTCTCATAAACCCATCTAATAGAAAATACAGATGTGATATTTTTTTACGCAGTTCAAAGGAATTCTCCATTAGCGTAAACGTTTTCATTATAAGATAAGGAATTGGTGCCTCTATTTCAAATCTTGAAAAAAAAAATTCTTTTCCTTCTGCTCTAATCCTCTTGTGCAAACCATGGGACCTTCTGTTCTATTCCTCTTAATGAATATGGGTAAAGTGTTGGGTAAACTGCGTTAAAACACAGTTTCTTGCAAGCAGCGGTCGTGTCGATACAGCTGTATGGCTGCACTACTTGGACGCTAACTAAACGTATGGAGAAAAAGCTTAACGGCGACTACACAAAAATGCTGCGTGCAATAATGAACAAGTCATGGAGGCAGCACCCCACAAAGTAGCAGCTGTACGGCCACCTACCATTCATCACGAAAACTATCAAAATTAGACGAACCAGACATGCGGGACACTGATGGAGAAGTAGTGATGAGCTCATAAGAGATGTATTCCTGTGGAGCCATTCACAGAGACCAGCAAAGACAGGACGACCAGCTAGAACCTACACACAGCAGCTCTGCGCCGATATGGGATGTATTCCTGAAGACCAGCCGGAAGCAATGGACGATAGGGAGGGGTGGCGAGAAAGGGTCAGGGATATCCGTGTTGATGGTGCAACATGATGATGATGATGATGTAGGGTAGACTGGGTTATTTAGCCTTGGTAAGCTATCAGTCTAAGAGAAGGAAAAACCGGATTCAAACCAGCTTTACTCCACTTGAAATGACCTTGTGTTTCATCCTGTCCGCAGCGGAAATGTTGGTTAAATACAAACTAAGAAAAGCGTTCATGAAAAGATAACGTTTGACTATTACAATAAGAGGAAAAACCGAACTTTCAAAATAAGCTTTGATAGTATTTGACGCTCTTAATTATATCGTACTTCGAACATCGATTGATAAAATCAGAGAGAAGGCTTCGAGCTGACAAAGAAAAGAAGCAGAAGGTACCCCGCAAAAACAATTACCGACGCCGACTACGCCGATGACATAGCGATAGTGGCAAATACACCCAACCAAGCCGAAACACTACTGCATAGTTTGGAATGAGCAGCCGCAGGCATAGGCCTCAATGTCAATGCACCCAAAACGGAATATATGTGCTATAATCAAACGGGTAACATCTCCACTCTAGACGGAACCCCTCTTAAACTAGTAGACAAATTCACTTACCTAGGAAGCAGCGTCGCATCAACCGAAAAAGACATCGACAACGAAAGGATGGACAGCTATCAATAGGCTATCGATTATATGGAAATCAGACCTAACCGATAAAATGAAACGCAGTTTCTTTCAGGCAGCGGTCGCATCGATACTGCTATATGGATGCAATACATGGACTCTAACAAAACGGCTGGAGAAGAAGCCAGACGGCAATTACACAAGAATGCTGCGAGCAATCTTGAACAAGTCCTGGCGACAACACCCCACAAGACACCAACTATACGGCCACCTGGCTCCTATCACGAAAAGTATTCAAGTTAGACGAACCAGACATGCAGGACACTGCTGGAGAAGCAGGGAAGAATTCATAAGTGATGTAATCTTGTGGACCCCCACACATGGCCGTGCAAAAGCAGAACGACCAGCACGAACATACATTAAGCAACTATGTGAGGATACGGGATGTTGTCCAGAAGACCTGCCAGAGGCGATGAACGATAGGGAAAAGTGGCGAGAGAGGGTCAGAGATATCCGTGCTACCAGCACGACATGATGATGATGATGATGATGATATCTAATGGCTGACATATATTTTACATATATTCGGATAAACGATACTTTAAAACTAAACGTTCTAAATGTAATCAACCAGTACAGAAGGAAATTTTGCGCAAATTTAATGAAATGAAAATCGATATTTTAAAAACTAAACTCTCCTAGTGCCAACTAATCATAAACATTTTTTGTCCAATTATTGAAAATGCAAGCTGATATGAACGCTGTCACAATAAAATTCATCTGATGATAATACTCTACAAAAGTAGAAATATATTTTAAGCTAAGTATGCTGCCTCGATCTTTTTAAATAAACACTGTTGAAATTTTTTTAAAAGTAAGTAAAGTTGGCTCCCTTTTCAATAGCTACTACACTGAAGTGTAGGGGAGGGCGTTACTCGTTTCCTTGAATTGCTCCACTTTACCCTTGATACGTACCTTATATCGCTAAGTGTTAAGAAAGGAGGTATCAAGTACCACTTTTAAAATCTTTGGTGTGATGCGACCTGAGATTGAACCCAGATCTCCCGGACCATTGGCGAACACTCCACCCACTATACCAATACTCCTCTAATGGTAAGGAAAAGGGGGCGTCCAGTGGCGTAATGGCTAAAGTGCTGGACTGAGTCCTCGAAGTGTTTTAAACCTTCATTATAAGCATACTTTTTTTTTTTAAAACAAGACCACTTAACTCTTGATTCCTTTTCTTTACTTTTCTTTATATTCCTCGGTCTACTTAGACAGTCTTGAGCTATTTGTGTAACGTTCATTCGTTAAAGGAGCTTTGTTATTATAGTATCTGACCTTCCGCGGTTACTCAGTCGATCTCATATAGACAATCTGCTGTCCAATATTACCTCTTACTTTGACTTGGTAAATCACACTTTTAATGAAGCATTTATTTTCCAATAGGCATTCACTCGTTTTACAGAAGCGAGTCGAGCTACTAGATTCAATGTCGGATTAATAACCTTTGGAATTGTATGAAACTTCTTATTGCTCAAGGTATAGCTTGAATGGCATCACTTCTTGTCTTTTATAAGGATAGGAGGTGCCAGTGGAGCAATTGTTATCGTCGTAGGAAATGGATACGAGTTCAAATCCTGAACGAGATTAATTGCATTTCACATAGCACTAATACCCTTGGGAAAGGTATGAATCCAATTATTCTCCCTCCAGCTATGGGTAAATAGTAGGGCAGACTGGGTTTTTCAGCCTTGGTGAGGCAACTAGTCTAGGAGAAGGAAAACTCTGAATTCAAACCTATTAAAGCACGCATAAAAATTGACCTTGTGTCATATCCTGCCCGAGCGGAGGGGTTGGTAAATATAGATATGCCATTAAAAAAAAGCAAAACCTAGACCTAATATCATCTAAATACGAAAACCGGTAAGAAATTTCCAACATAAAAAACGATCGTCCATTACTAACTTTGGTAAAAACAACTTAAGTTTCAATTGGAAACAAAGATATATCCCGAAAAAAAGATGTATGATTATTACAATAAAATGAAAAACAATCTTACAAAATGAATATTGATATCAGGCACGAATTTCCATGACCCTCCCCTGTCACTCGCTTCTATTGTCCATCACTCTCGGCAGGTCTTCTATGTTACGTCCTGTATCAGTATGGAGTTGTTGTTGACAGGTTCTAGCTAGTCGCCCTACCTTTGCTCGATCGTTTGAAGGTACCCTGAAGAGTACATCGCTTTTGAGCTCACCCTAACTTCTCCATGAGTGTTCCGCTTGCCTTACTCTTCTAGTTTGGATGGTTTTCCAGATGGGTTGTAGGTGTCCGTACAGCAGTTGCTGCTTTGTGGGATGCTACCTCCAGGACTTCTTATACACAGCTCGCATCATTTAGGCAAGGGAAAAGTGCAATTTATAAAGGCAGCCTAGATAGACTGACATTTTTGATCAAAAATGTAAAATCGAGATTTAAAAACTAGACGCTCGTGATATCGAGGAACCATATTTACCCAACCCCTCCACTCGGGCAGGATATGACACAAGTTCAAATTTTAAGCGGAGTTTAACAGGTTTGAATTCAGAGTTTTCCTTCTTCTTGACTAGTTGGCTTACCTCGGCTGAAGAACCTAGTCTGCCCTACTTTTTACCAATAGCTGGAGGGAAAATATTTGGATTCATACCTTTCCCAAGGGTATTAGTGCTATGTGAAATGTAATCAGCCTCGTCCAGGATTTGAACTCCTGTAGCTGTGTCCATTTCCTACGACGATAACCATTACATCGCGAGTAACAATCAACGAGACAACACTGAATAATATAAATAGATTATTTTGAGATCTGTCACAACTAAACATAAAAAATGAAATCAAAATACAAAAAAAAATAAGGAACATATTGGTTAATCAATACGAATACAGTGCCAGATGAATAAAAGCAATTATTTAAGAAAATTGAAATTATACGATGCTATCGCAAATGATTTTGCACCCCCAACCGAGACAAATGTATTAAATAGAACATCTTACTTTCGCTTCACTTCAGCAGTGTCCTGCATGGGAAGCAGGGACGAGCTCATAAGTGATGTACTCTTATGGACCCCCCCCCACACACACATGGCCGTGCAAAAGCAGGACGACCAGCACGAACATACATTCAGCAACTATGTGAGGATACATGATGTTGTCCTGAAGACCTGCCTGAGGTGATGAACGATTAGGAAAAGTGGCGAGAGAGGGTCAGGGATATCCGTGCTACCAGCATGACATGATGATGATGATGACTTTCGCTTGAATGAAGCCATTCTAATAAACAACCTATTGACACATTCTCTGAACAGTCCTCATTTTATATATTTACATACTGCCCAATCTATGAATTTCTTTTTTTATTTACGTTTTAGGGCATATCAACCCCCCCAAGTTTATTTAATGCTGAAACCACTTTTATACAAATAAACTATTCTAATTCAAACAATTCTTTTTAGTATAAGTATAGTTTTTGTTTGCACACAGTTAAATATCAAAACAGTCCTATTTCGGACAATTCTCTTTAGCGAAGTACAGTTCGAATATCAAAAAACCAGCTCCATGTCAAAGAATTCACCTTAGCATAATTACGCAGTTTTAAATGTCAAAAACAGTTCTATTTCAAGCAATTCAGTTTAGCATAAATAAGCAGTTTAGTTCTATTTAACTCTTAGATAGGGCCATATACGGTGCTATTAAACCAGGCCAGAGTTGACCTGGGAGCGATGGCAGTGAAGGAGTACTCCGCATTCCACAAAGCTCCTGCATTATTGGAACCTCACAATCAGATTGTTTCGTGTCATATATGGGTACTCGTTGGCGGGGGTGGTTATTCATCTGCAGATATGCAGTTGGTGCATTCTACAGCCTTAGCTGACTGGGTAACCAATTTATTTCCCCAATATATATATATATATATATATATATATATATATATATATATATATATATATATATGTGTGTGTGTGTGTGTGTGTGTGTGTGTGTGTGTGTGTGTGTGTGAAAGCGTTTATAGCGTTATAAGAATTTTCGATTGGTCACACGACAAACACATTTATATTGGTATCACTTTCACAAAAATCTGAATCATTTTTTTTTTTTTAGTTTTGTGAGATGTGTGTTGCCTATAATCTTTTTAGGTGAAGCTAAGAACTTTTTGAACGTTACTCGTGTAATTAGGATTTACCGATAAAAAGCGTTTTAAATGAGTAAAACACGATGTTCTACGCATAAAAATTCTCAGCAACATTGCAATATTTTAACCTGATAATATTAGGATATTTTAACCAGATAACATTACGGTATTTTAAACAGATAATATTACGATAATATAATTAGATGATATTACGGTATTTTAAACAGAAAATATTACGATATTTTAAGCAGAAAATATTACGATAATTGAACCAGATAATATTAGGATATTTTAACTAGATAATTAGTAAACTAACAAAACAAAAGAAATAGTCAATTAAACCATCGGTTCACCAGCAGAACGGATGGTGGATATATTTGGTTTCTATTTTTAATGGCATGTCAACTTTTGTGAGTTATTTAATGCCAAATCCATCCTTGTAGAAGAACTATAGTGGAACAAATTAATCAATAACTGAAGGGATGAGGGGCTTCATTACTGTGTATCAAAATTATTCTCATATATTTTAAGGGCATTCAATCATCATCATCATCGTGTCGTGCCGCTAGCACGGATATCCTTGACCCCCTCACACCACTTTTCCCAATCGTTCATCGCCTCTGGCAGGTCTTCAGGGTCACATCCCGTATCCTCACATAGCTGCTGTATGTATGTTCTAGCTGGTCGTCCTGCTTTAGCTCGGCCATATGTGGGGTCCATAGGTGTACATCATTTATGAGCTCGCCCCTGCTCCTCAAGCAGTGTCCTGGGTGCCTGGTTTGTCTAACTCGGATAGTTTTCGTGATGGGAGGCAGGTGGCCGTATAGTTGGTGCTTTGTGGGTTGTAGCCGCTTGGACTTGTTTAATATTGCTCGCAGCATTCTTGTGTAGTTGCCGTCTAGCTTCTTGATTTTAATACTTCATATTAAAGATATGGTTGAAAACCTGCCCCTCACTTAATAACAAATTAAATACATAGCACGAAAAAGAAATATTGGCAATAATATAAAGTTTGTGTGGTTTCAGGTTTTGATGGCATATAAACCTTTTTGGGTTTTTAATCCAAAAACACCATTGTGCAAGAACAGCAATATTTGTTTGTTTGTTTATTTGTTTGTGTTTCATGGCATATTAACCTTTGTTGGTTATTTAATGCCAAATCCATTTTTATACGAATAAACAATTCTATTTCAAATGAATCAGCTAAGCATAAGTACACTGCTTAATTTTTAAAAAGAATTTCTCTTTCAAGCAATTCAGTTTATTCAAACAGTTCTAGTTTAAACAATTCAGTTTAGTATGAGTATAGTTTGTGCATACACTCAGTTAAATGTAAAAACAGTTCTATTTCAGACAATTCAGTTTAGCGTAAGAACTGATTTAAATGTCAAAATAAGTTCTATTTCAAACAATTCATACAAAACAGTTCTATTTCAAACAATTCAATTTAGCATAAGTACGCAGTTTAAATGTCAAAACAGTTCTATGACGAGCAATTGAGTTTAGCATAAGGACGCAGTTTAGTTCTATTTGACCGATTGATAGGACAGAAGCAGGTGCTACCACTCAGAGCTAGAGTGAACCTGGAATGAAGGAGTACTCCACGTTCCCCAAAGCTCCAGCATTACTGGAACCTCACCATGAGATTGTTTAGTGTAATTTTCAGAATACTTGTTGGGGAGGTCTTATTCAACAGCCGCAGCCGCCTGGGCTCCTAGAACACTCTTTGGGTGACTCTTACCTTTCTGCAAAGATGCTGTTGGTGTATTCTACAGCCGCAGCCGACTGGGCTCCAAGAATACTCTTTGGGTGACTCTTACCCCTCTGCAAAGATGCAGTTGGTGTATTCTACAACCCCGGAATCGTTTTGAGATGAGGCTTCTTAATCTGAGAATTAATTTTTATTTATTGCGGACTTTTTGTCCTCATCTTGGTAGTTTTTGTGTTGTTTCTTCTTTCACTACGTTTCGGCCAAATTTCACCTCTGGCCTTCTTCAGGTGATTTACCGCGACCACGGATAGGAATTCTGAGTCTTTTAACCGTATCCCCAGTAATTACAGCCTTCCATAATTGTTGTTTATCGCACCACGTTTTTGACCAAGTAAACCTCTGGCCGGCTGGGGTAGGATTTGAAACCGCTATCTTCAGACAATGCTCACCTGGAACCGTGGAGACTCTATCCGCTGCGCCACGGACCCCGAAGATAAAAACTACCAAGATGAGGACAAAAAGTCCGCAATAAATAAAAATTAATTCTCGGCTATGAGATTGTCTATATAGAATCAACAGACAAACAGGCCGAAGGAGGAATAATACAATAATCACAAAGCTTCTTTCACGTATGAACGCTTCGCAAATAGAAGGCGGTTTAAGTACATCGGGGCATTTAAGGAAAAATATCTCCAGGTCGAGTCATACCAAAGATTAAAAAAATAATACTTGATGCAGCCTTGCTTAACACTCAGCATTAAAAGGTAAGGATCAAGGGTAAAGTCAAGCAATCAAGGGAAGGGAGTAGCGCCCTCCCCTACACCACGGTGTAATTGCTATTGACAAGGAAGCCTTCGGATCGCCCTTGACAATGGTCACCAACTTTACTTATAGTGAAAGAACTCTAGGTAAAGTGGACCGTTGTAAAATGTCAGTACACTCTGCTCATTCGTCTTAGGGGATGAACATATTTTTCCTCCCATTCTGAAGTATAAAAGATCGGAATCGGCAGCTAAATGTGGCCATGAAGAAAAATTTCAACTTCGGTATTTGTTACCAAATTGAGCCTCTTGATTAAGTAAGTTAGCTACGTTATAATCATGCAACGTAAATGTTCTATTGAAAAGATTTATTCAGTTTCTGGTGGGGTTATTATTGATTTAATGACCTCTCAAACTAAAATCAACTACGAAGATTAGTATTTTTTCCTCTCACGCGTTGCAACGCAATAATTACAAACTTCAAACGTTATGACCCAATTGCAAAAACGTGAACCACACACACACACACTTTTTCTGTCTCTCTCACTCTCTCTCTTACTCTCTATCTATCTATCTATCTATCTATCTATTTATCTTTTAAGAGTTTTGAGTTTAAATAAAAACTGAAAATGGGAAGGAAATTTTATTCATGTTTATATAGAAATGATTCCTCTAAGGTAAATTGATATTATAATCTTAGTGTTAGGCTGGCGAAATATGTATGATAAGTGTTTTTTTTTGTTTTTGTTTTTTTTGTTTTTTTCAAATGATTTGTGAGTTAGACAATATTATGAAAGAAATCTTCACCTAGGGTATCAGCAAATGATTTTCCCTTGTCTGAATGACGAAAGACTTACTAATCAAATGTTCTTTCCGTTCAAATGTCAATTCTTAAAAAAAAAAAAAAAAAAAAAAAAATGAAAAAATAAATCAAAAGAAAAAGAAAGCATTCTAAAGTGTCGACACAAACTCAGCTGAAATCGGACTGGTAAACATTATAAGATTTTTTTCTACATTTTAATAGAGTTAATGGTTGAAAAAAAAATATATGGATGTAAATAATAGAAATGAATACGACAGTATGAAGAAAATAGAAAAGAAAGTAACCTAAAACATATGAATTTATTAAAAAGGAAACATCCATCATTGTTCTAACAAGACTTGTTTCCCTGTCTTAAAGTCCTTATGAAGGTTTCGAAAACCAAAAGTTTTGACGTTCATCTGCCTTTCAAAAAAAATCATCACTTGAGGATAACATTGTTTTTCTATTTTTCTTCACACACACATACACACACACACAAACATACACACACACACATATATATATATATATACACAAACACACACACACACACATGTACACAAAACACACACACACACCCATATATATATATATATATATATATACACACACACACACATACACACATATATATATATATATATAGAAATATATATAATTTTTAACATTAACAATTCTAAATTTCTATTCCTTTTGAAAACATAATGTCTCGGGAAAGAATTATCAAAATGCGAAACATCGCCCCTGAGAATTATAAGGGATTATTATGGCCACATTGATTTATTTCATGCGTCCCCCATATATATATATATATATATATATATATATGAATATCAATGATATGAGAGACCGGGGTTCAATCTAATAATGACTCTTCCTGAGTCATACCAAATGCTCAAAAAATGGGACTTGATGCCTCTCAACTTAACGTTAAGTATTATAAGGTAGAGATCAAGGGTAAGTTAAGCAATCCAATGAAATGAGTAGCATCTTCCCCTAGACCTTGGTGGAGTAACTATTGAAAATAGATACTTCCGGTAGCCCTCGACTACCTTATTATAATTGGGTTGTTTTTGGTTGTTTTTTTTTTTTTGTTTTTTTGTTTAATGTCGAATCAAGCTTTGTTGGTTATTTAATACTAAAAGAAGGAAAATATTATTTGATCTATAGCTGAAGAAATGAGACGCTTATACCGTGTATTAATACAATTTAATAGAGTGACAAGAGTTCGAACCTCCTTGTAATGATATTGCAGTACAGAACATTAGCCACTGCCCTATAGACACAAACACACACACACACAAATAGATATATATTTTTTCTCCATTAACAAGTCTTTTATATTTTTCTGTTCAGAAAAGTATCAAATAGAACAAGGAAACATGTCATAAGGCTTTTCTTATATTGATTGCAAAACTTCCCGCAAAAAAGAACTGCCTTTTCTTGAACCAGTTCTATGATTTAACGCTCAAAATCTGTCGATTAGAAGTGCCTTGTATCTATGTTTAAATACTTACGATGAGAGCCATATAAGAAAAGTGTTGATGGCATAACGACATGTTAAATAAGTTAAAGCTCTCAGCAGAAGCACCTGATGACTACCTTTTGAAAATATTCTAAGGATACTAATTTAATTCTGTCTGGATAAAAAGAGAAAAATTACGGATAACATTTTTAAGAATAAAGTATATATAAATATATATATATGTGTGTGTGTGTGGTGTGGGTGTGGGTACAAACATACTCAGATATACATAAATATATGAGTGTGTGTGGTATATATATGTGTGTGTGTATATATATATATATATACATATATATATATATAAGTAGGTGAGTGAGATATCAGTAAATATATGTGTGTGTGCGTATTAATTAATGTGGGTTTGATTATAGTATATACATATTTATATGCGTGAGTATGTATTTGTGTATGTATGTATATCATAGTTATTAAGGTGTATATATATATATATACGTTTGTGAATGTGGTATGCATATGCATGTGGGTGTTAAGAAAATGTATACCTATATAAATATATATACGTGTGTATGTGTGTGTGTGTGTGTATTTGTGTGTGTGTGTGTGTGCGCGGGCTTGTGTGTGCACGTGCGTGTCTGTATACAATCTGTATGTGGGTTCAAGATATATATATATATATATATATATATATATATATATATATATTTGCATGCGTGCGTGCGTGCGTGCGTGCATGTGTGTGTTTAGGATAGGTGTGTATATCCATATTAATATTAGAGAGGCATGTGTGGATGTCAAAATTATATGCGCTGTTTCATATAATGAATACAAAGTAAATTCTAAGTTTTATTGTTTAAAAAATCTCTCTGATCAACTTTATAACAAAATTTAATCTTCTTCAAAACGTTCCCTCGGGTAGCTACGTCTAGACAAGGGTGTATATTGCATTTCTGAAAACAATGTTGGCAGTTTTCAACTAGCACTATATTAAATCGGCTCCTTATTCCTAGTTTCAATTGATCGACACTTATAATATGGCGATCGTGTTGGTGGCTTTTCATTTTTGGCCACAGGATATATTCACAAAGAATCAGCTAACAGGAATTGCCAAAAGCAGGTTCACATAGAATCTGTCTCGAAGATTATGTGCCGATTTTAGTTAAAACTGATCCCTATGAATTTTCAATGTCAGACTCTCAACAATGGAATTAAATCCATTTCATACGAGGATCATTAAATAAGTTTCCAGACTTTTTTTCGTATGGGCATTTTTATTGATAATACACACATGGAACTCTAGTCCCCTTCGAAGTAATCTCCTCCGGCTGCAATGCACTTGTTATACCGTTACAACACCTTCTGAAAGGACCCATGGAAGTCCTCTTGTGAGAGCGTGTCAATGACCTTCATCACAGCCTCTTTCATCTCCTCAATTGTCTCATAACGACAGCTCTGAGCTTAGGGAATAACCAAAAGTCACAGGGAGCAAGGTCTGGACTATAGGGAGGCTGAGGAACATTATTGATGCCCATCTTGGTCAAAAGTCTGTGACAAAGATGGAGGTGTGGACTGGTGCATTGTTCTGCTGGAAATGCCACTGACCCGATTTGAAGAGTGCTGGCCTCTTCCGGCAGAATGTCTTCCTGAACTCCCTTAAAACCTCAACATAGTAACCCTAAGCCTAACACTAACCCTTTGGCCAATCAACTGTGGTGTATTGACTTCTTTACTCCTCCCACATCTCTCATCATCCCTCACAGACTCCCAGCCTTCCTTGAATCTCTTATGCCACTCAAAAACTGATGCTCGATTCATGCAAGATGTTTCAAAAGCAGTCTGGATCACTCAATACGTTTTTACGGCATTTTTGCCAAGTTTAAAACAGAATTTTATTGTATATCGTTCTTCTAAGTATCCTCATTGCATTTTTTTAAATTCACCAGTTGTAACAATCAGGCTTTAGTTGGGTGTATTCTAATTGCTGCTGTAGCTGTTAATTTGAACCTGAAATTATAAGAATAGGTCAATCATCTCATAAGTTTTATAGCAATAACATAGTGAATTTTCAAGTGTGCACAACAATTTTAAATGACTGTACAAAATAAGTCTGGAAACTTATTGAATGTTCCACGTAAAATGACTATTTTATCGGAACAGAAATCATCATTTTCCGTCTATAAACCATTCACAAATTCTTAATGGCAACTTAAAACCCGTGCGTATGAATCCTAAAATCTTGTAATAATTGAGGAATGCGGAGCCAAATGTAGACTCTGAGTGAATGAAATGGGTGAATGTTTTCACGCCTGTTCAGGGTCAACTGTAATAGGTTAAATTTCTGTCAGATTAGTCAAAACAAATGCTTCACTACTTTCAAGATTGGCAACGTAATAATAAATATTATCACGTTTCCCATGTAACTGTCTTAAATCAGTTTCTTGATCTATAGTTGCCTGGTCTAGACAATTAGGGAGATTAATACCATCCAGCATGGCAAGGCTTTCTCTACTTATTTATTACTTCAGTAAGTACTCTCTCTCTCTCTCTCTCACTATATATATATATATATATATATATATATATATATATATATATCTCAGTCAGCTGGGGTTGTAGAATACACCGACTGCTTCTTTGCAGAGGGATAAGACCCCACCCATAACGAGTGTTCTGAATATGACACTAAAATATCTGGATGTGGACTTCTAGTAATGCTGGAGCTTTGTGGAATGCGGAGAAACCCTTCATTGCAATTGATTCCAGGTCCACTCTGACCCGCAAGGATATCACCTGATAGGGTCCAATGTATAGGTCAGATAGAACTAAACTGTACTTATGCTAAATCGAATTGCATGAAATAGGACTGTTTTGATATTTAAACTACGTACTTATGCTGAACTGAATTGTTTGAAATAGAACTCTTTTGTCATTTAACTACGAGGGAACAAAAACTAAACTTATGTAAACAGAATTTCTTGAATTAAAACTGTTTGACTAAACTGAATAGCTTGAAATTGAAATGTTTTGAGACAGTTTGAAATAGATCTGTTTATTTGTATAAAAATGGATTAGATTATAGATAACCTACAAAGGTTGATGTGCCATAAAACTCAAATAAACAAACAATATATATATATATATAAGAATGTTGGCCGAACGTCGTCGACGGTGACACGTGGGCTCCTTTTAAATCGCTACAATACCGAGGTGTACAGAAAGGCGCTATATTTTCCCTAAATTGTTCCACTTACCCTTGATGTATACCTTATAACACTGAGTGTTATGCCAGGATACATCGAGTAAAATGTTTTGAGTCATTTGTATGACTCGACCTGGGATTTAAGCCTGGTCTCCTGGGCCATTGCCGAACTCTTATGTTATTGTAGTGGTAACGTATACGTATATATACGCGTATATATAAGTAACCAGTCCAACCGTATCTAGGCTGCCCTTGGAAGTTCTCCAGCTTCGGTACTTTTTAGCGGCAGCTTCCAAAGTGCAACGTGACATGATCATGATGACCATGTCATCGGATATCGATTTGGTAAAATGGATTTATACATGGCAATTTTAAGAAACAGTGCCAAATAATGTGATTGCTCTACGGGTGTTTTTGCTCGCTCATAGTTTCGGTTGATTCTGCAGAAGAGAAACTTCTCAAAACTGAAGCTCATTAAAAGTTATTTGAAATCGAGTAAGTCACAAAACCACCAATCCAATGTATCCTTCATTTAAAATGAATATCAATCCGTAGAAGATACACCTTGACCAAATTATTAGTAAACATTGCTTCAGCTAAAAGTTGAAAGTTTGAAATATGATAACGTTTCTTCAGCCAATTTTTGAATTTGTTGTTTTTCAAGTACTAAGCAACACCTTTAAGAGTATTTTATTCTCCAAAGGAAGAGGGTGTCATTACGAACACCGGATAGAACTTTGCCTCGGTACGCCCATATATGGGGACACTAGTGATGTGATTGTTATCGAAGAAGGAAATTGACCCAGTTATCTAAGCTCGAATCCTGGTCAAGGCTATTTGCCTTTTCGAAAATAACCTGAAAAAAGGTATGCATTGAGCGAATCTCCCTAATGCTATAGATAAATACTAGGGCAAACTGAGGTCTTTAACGTTCGTATGGCAACCATTCTAGGAGACAGAAAATCTGAATTCTAACCAGTTGAATTCTGTAAGATTTAAAATGCTTTAAACTGGGATCGAAACCCGGCTGACTATATATATATATATATATTGTCATCCACAGAGAGACTGTTTCGTTCTATCAGAACTCTTCAGTGTGGCTAGATGCGTAGGACGCTGGAAGTCAGGATCGAAACACACCCAGCTTCACTTTAGACTAAGTCTCAGACCGCTCGGCCAACAAGCGTACCACGTTGGCTAAGGGGATTTTTAAGGTATTACGTAGTAAGAGCAGCAGCATCCGTTTGTTCATATTTTTATACCCTATTGGCTACCAGAGTGCTCAATTCTGTCGAAGAGCTTTGCAATTTGTGAATTATATATATATATATATATATTTATATGAATTCTATATATATATATATATATATATATATATATATATATATATATATATTCCACAATGCCCTTCACACTAAATCACTTTTCTACCATGCTCCCTATAACATGTAAAGGGATAACCATCTTGCTGGAAGGTCTTTTTCTGAAATGGACAGTTACCAAGTGTAAAAACAGTTCTATTCCATAGAATTCATTTCAGCATTAGAAGATAGTTTAAATGTCAAACACTTCTATTTGACCTAACAACAGCACCCTATCAGGTGTTACCACTCTTAGCCAGAGTGGACCTAGGAGTGATGGTAAATGAAGAGGTCCTCTGTATTCCCCATAGGTCCAGTATTGCTGGCACCTCACCATCAGATAATTTAGCGCGATATCCAGAAAGTCATTAATTGCAGCGGGAGGAGGTCTTACCCCTCTGCAGAAATGCAGTCAGTGTATTCTACAGCCTCAACCGACTGGGCAAAAATTACTATAAGACGGTGTCAGTTTTAGACGCGTAACAATAATTTTTTATCGTAAAATCATTTCCTATACATTTTTATTATAAAAATCATGTTCAATGCATTTTTATAGTAAAAATCGTTTCTCATGTATTTTCTTTAGTAAACGTTATGGGTCAATTTAGACGTATACTAAAATAATGCATTATTCGCGTAAATTCATTCACAAAAAAAAAACATTTGATAATCATTCACAATAGAAATTTACAGTAAAATCATCCACAATGCATATATATCAGTGTCCAGTTAAAAGTAAAATCATTGCGCAATGTAATACTTTAAGTGATTTTTTTATGTTAAATCAAAGTCCAGAGAATTTTACAGTAAAATCAACTTCATTTATTTTTGTAATAAAAAACTTTACAATACATTTTTATAGAAAATCATTGTCATGTATTTTTATGGTAAAATTCTTCGCTATGCATTTCTATTGTAAAGTCGTTGTCCAATGACTTCTTATAGAAAATTCATTTCCAATAAATTTGCAAAGTAAATTCATTGTCAAATGCATTTTCATAGGACGATCTTTGCTAAATGAATTATCATCGTAAAATTATTGTCCAAAACATAATAAATTCGTTATCCAATGCATTTTTATACGAAATGTGTTGTCACATTTATAGCAAAATTATTCCCAGTGCATTTTTAATGTAAAATCATCGTCCAATGACTTTTTATCGTAAGATCATAGTCCAATGAATTTTTATTGTAAGTTTTTCTCCCATTTATAGCAAAATTATTCCTAGTGCAATTTCAATGAATAATCATCATTCAATGACTTCTAATCGTAAAATAATTGGCCAAGGATTTTTTTATTGTAAAATCATTGTCCAATACATTTTTATAGTAAAATCTTAGTCCAAAGCATTTTTATATTAAAATCATTGTCAAATGTATTTTATTGTACAATTTTTGGTAAATGAATTATCATCGTAAAACTATTGTTCAAGATATAATAAAATCGTTATCTAAAGCATTTTTATAGGAAATATGTGGTCCCATTTATAGCAAAATTATTCCCTTAGCATTTTTAATATAAAATCACCGTCCAATGACTTTTTACCGTAAAATAATTGTTCAATGCATTTTATAGTAAAATCATTGTCAAATGCATTTTTATAGTAATTTTTTCTCCCAATTATAGCAAAATTATTCCTAGTGCAATTTCAATGAATAATCAACACTCAATGACTTTTTATCGTAAAATAATTGGCCAAGGATTTTTTATAGTAAATTCATTGTCCAATACATTTTTATTGTAAAATCTTAGTCCAAAGCATTTTTATATTAAAATCATTGTCAAATGTATTTTATTGTACAATTTTTGGTAAATGAATTATCATCGTAAAAATATTGTTCAAGATAAAATAAAATCGTTATCTAAAGCATTTTTATAGTAAATATTTTGTCTTCTTTACAGAAAAATTATTCCCAGTGTAATTTAAGGTAAAATCATCGTCCAAAGACTTTTTATCATAAAATAATAGTCCGATAAATTTTTATGGTGAAATCATTTTCCAATGCATTTTTATAGTAAAAGGCTTTTCCCATTTATAGCAAAATTATTCCCAGTGACTTTTTAATGTTAAATCATCACCCAATGACTTTTTATTGTAAAATAATTGTCCAGAGATTTTTATTGCAAAATCATTGTACAATGCATTTTTATAGTAAAATCTTAGTGCAATGTATGATTGTCAAAAGCATTTTATCATCTAATCATTATCCAATGCATTTTTATAGTAAATCTTTTGTCCCATTTATAGAAAAATTATTCCCTGTGCAATTTAATGTAAAACCATCGTCCAATGACTTTTTATTGTAAAATAATAGTCCAATAAATTTTTATAGTGAAATCATTTTCTAATGCATTTTTATAGAAACATTTTTTCTCCCATTTGTAGCAAAATTATTCCCAGTGCCTTTTTGATGTAAAAACATCACCCAATGACTTTTTATCGTAAAATAATTGTCCAAGGATTTTTTATTGTAAAATCATTGTCCAATGCATTTTTATTGTAAAATCTTAGTCCAAAGCATTTAAAAGCAAAAAGATTGTTATTGTAAAATCATTATCCACAGCATTTTGTAGTAAAATTATTATAAGATGCATTCTATTGAAAAATCATTATTAAATGCGTTTTCCTTGTAAAATCTTTGACAAATACATTTTATAGTAAAAACATTGACCAATATATTTTAATAGGATAGTCATTGTCCAGTGTATTTCATTGTAAAATACTTGTAAAATCTATTTTTTATCGTAAAATCATTGTCCAATGAATTTTTATAGTAAAATCATTGTCCATAGCGTTTTATAGTAAATCATTGGAAGAAAACTATCAGTCCGTATAAATCGTAGACTGAATTACCTTACACGAGGATTTAGCAATTACTATGAAAACCCTTCACAATTACATTGAGAGGTCATGATCTCTACCAGTAATAGGGCCAAAAATCCAAGCCTCTTAACACTTACAACGGTCAGCTCGATGTCAGCGGGTTATCTTTCATTTAGCTACATTTAAGTTTCCAATAATGTTCTGAAATGCCTTATGTCAAAATTGGAATTGAAATCGGATCAGAGGCCAAACGCTGCAAAGTCAAATTGCCCTGTTGTCGGTAAACTCCGAAGTGGGTGAATATCTGCCTAGGAAATTGTGCCAAGTGGAAAACGTGACAAAGAATGGCGGAAAGCTTTTCTGTTTATGCCAAGGGCCAAGACGGATTTTGCCAGTCACAATTTCCCTAATCCAATTTATAAGACCAAAAACTCCATCCTTGATCTCCCTTCGGGGCCCGTGGCGCAGCGGGTAGTGGCGTTGAGTCTCTACGGTTCCAGCTGAGCATTGTCAGAAGATAGCGGTTTCAAATCCTAACCAAGCTCGCCAGAGGTTTACTTGGTCAAAAACGTGGTGCGATAGACAACAACTATGGAAGGCTGTAATTACTGGGGATATAGAAATTTGGCCGAAATGTTGTGAAAGAAGAAACAACACAAAAACTACCAAGATGAGGACAAAATGTCCGCAATAAATAAAAATTAATTCTCACTTTCCCTAATGTTCTACAAAAACATACCTACACGCATTGGCCTAGTCGGCTGGGGCTGCAGAATACGCATCTCGACAAAGAAGACCCCTCCAACGAGTGTCCTGATATGACTCTAAACAATCTGATGGTGAGGCGTCAGTTATGCTGGAGCTTTGGAGAATGCAGAGTACCAGTCCACCTCTCGCCTGATAGAGTCGTGTCTATGGTTCAAATAGAATTAAATTGTAATTACGCTTAACTGAATTAACAGGCTTTATATTTAACTGTGTGTTTAAACTGCGTACTTATGGTAAATTGAATTTTTTTAAAAATAGAACTATTTTTAACATTTAAACTGTATACTTGTACTAAACTGAACTGTTTGAAATAGAACTGCTTTGACATTTATCTATGTGTAAACAAAAGACTATACTTATACTAAACTGAAGTTTGGAACTCTTATCAAAATGACATAATTCGGCGTTAAATGACCCGTAAAGAGTTGATAGACCGTAAAGCAAAACAACCAGCCAACCAACCAATCACCCCTACATACAGACACACACAGACACACATACATATTGGGGTTTCATAAAAGTTATACATACTTAGACCAGTGACATTCTTCAAAAAGTAATGGTCCAATTACATTTGGTACTGATGATCGACACCCACAGTAACCATTGGTAATCCACGCCACACTCTAACCGTGAATAATCCACGCCACGCTGTAACCTCTGGTTAGTTTACATGATTTTGAATATCAACACGCGTCTTCTGCGGCACCTAGTAGATGCAATTTTGGCATTTCATTAAGCTCTTTGACTTTTTAGCCCAAAAGCTGTCAGAATCAATGCGTTGATAACGACAATTGAAATAGAACGCATCCAAAAATATTGGAAAAACTCGCGATATTGGCAATTCTCTCTAATATCAGAAGCACTTTAATACAATGGCTCTATTTATCCAACCCCTCTGCTCAGGCAGGATATGCCACATGGTCAATTTTTAAGCGGAGTTTAACAGGTTTGAATTCAGAGTTTTCCTTCTCTTAGACTAGTTGCTTCACCAAAGCAGAAGAAACCAGTCTGTCCTAACCATAGCTGGAGGGAGAATAATTGGATTCATACCTTTCCCAAGGGTATTATTGCTATGTGAAATGCAATCAGTCTCGTCCAGGATTTGAACTCGTGTCGCCGTGTCCATTTCCTACGACGATAACCATTACACCACGGGCACCTCCTTTAATACGATGGTAATCAGTTTGAACACCCTCGATGACTTAATGATGTTTGCAAATCTGTTTTTCCCTCTAATCAACAGTAGGTGGTTCGGAATAGCCATCAGCTTGAACGTCAGTGATAGCTTATGATACCCTTTGTCTTATTTAATTCGGATTTTAAAACTTACAAAACAATTTATTTATTATTAATCAAAGTGTATATATATATTCTGAGACAACCCCCTCTCTCTCACTTTCTGTTTGTTTGTTTGGGTTTATGACATATAAACATATTTAGGTTATATAATTCCAAATCCATTTTTAATTCAAATTTACGGTTCCTTTTCAAACAATATAGTTTAGAATAAATACACCGTTTAATTGTGAAAACATTTCTATTTCAAGCAATTCAGTTCAGCCAAACAGCTCTAATTCAAACAATTGTTTAGTATAAGTATAGTTTTTGTTTACACAGAGTTAAATATCAAAACTGTTCTATTTCAAGCAATTCAGTTTGGCATACGTACACAGTGAAGTTCTATTTGACAAATTTATATAGACCCTATCAGGTGCTACCACGCTGGGCTGGAGTGGACCAGGGAGCGATTGCAATGAAGGGGTACTCTGCATTCCTCCAAGCTCCAGCATTACTGGAACCTCACCATCAGATTATTTTGAGTCATATACAGGACCCTCGTTGGTGGAGGTCTTACTCCTTTGCAGAGAAGCCGACTGGGCAACTCTCTCCTTATATATATATATATATATATATAATTATGCCGTCTGTGTTCTTTTGACACTCACACGCCATATGTTGTTATGGGCTATTGCTTTAGGCAAGTCGTCTAGACGGCATCCAGGGTCGAAAATTGTACTTTTGAGAACAGCCTTTCTATTTTACAAAGTTTGATCCAAGGGCCTTGTGGTTCGAGTGTTTGCCACTGGCCCGGCAGACCAGGGTTCAAGCAAAAATCGAGTTATACCCATGACTCAAAAAATGGTACTTGATGCTTCCTGGCTCAACACTCAGCATTATAAAGTACAGATCAAGGGTAAAGTGGAGCAATCCAAGGGAAGGAGTAGAACCCTTCACAACACCTCAGTGCAGTAGCTATTGAAAAGGGAGCCTTTGGTTCGCCCACGACTATGATCGCCAACTTTACTTCACTTTTTACTTACTTATATCTACTTTAATTGGGGTGTCCTCGTGGTGTAATGCGATGGACTGCGGAATCGTAGTAAGCGAGTTCGTACTCTAGTCGCGCTATTACGTTCACTTTCGGGCAAACACCCTTGGGAAAGTTATGAACCCCCTTATCCTTCCAGCTATGGGTTAAATAGTACCACTACTGTTCTTCTAGGAGTATGGCTTTGGCATTAAATAACCCACAAAGAGTTGATATGCCATTAAACAAAGAAACCAAACCATGTTCACTTTCGAGCAAATATTCTTGGGAAAGGTATGAACCCCCTTATCCTCCCAGCTATGGGTTAAATAGTACCACTACTGTTCTTCTTGGAGTATGGCTATGGCATTAAATAACCCACAAAGAGTTGATATGCCATTAAACAAAGAAATCAAACCAGGTTCACTTTCGAGCAAATACCCTAGGGAAAGGTATGAACCCCCTTATCCTTCCAGCTATGGGTTAAATAGTACCACTACTGTTCTTCTAGGAGTATGGCTTTGGCATTAAATAACCCACAAAGTGTTGATATGTCATTAGACAAGAAAACCAAACCAAACCAAACCGTCTACTTTGATTGTTTAATACTCCACCAAAAATGACAAAATACTCGTATATATTTATTTAAATAATTAACGTTTTGTCAAAGAAATATTCGGGTTTATTCATTCATGTGTAATAATATTGTGAACATATACGAAAAGATGAATACCCTCCATCTGATCCTGGATCATCATCATCATCATCATGTCGTGCCGCCAGCACGGATATCCTTGACCATCTCTCGCTACTTCTCCCTATCATTCATCGCCTCCGGCAGGTCTTCTGGATTACATCCTGCGTCCTCACATAGCTGCTGTATGTAAGTTCGGGCTGGTCGTCCTGCTTTTGCTTGTATAAAGTGCCTATTAGGCGTGGTCTGCCAGAGCAAGAGGCATGATTCGGCCGGTGATGTTGCTGGCGGCACAGATATTGTCGGGTGTTTCGTTTCTCTTGTTACGGTTGTCAGTCGAGCCTTCCTGGTGCAGGTGCCGGGGAAGCCTAGCATTCGCGTCACGCGGCCGAAACTAACTTATTACTCGAGCCTCAGGGGATCGTTCCCTCAGGCTCAAACCCTCCTCGGAGTTGCTAGGTTTGTCAACTCTTGGTGAATGTGTTTGTGGTGACTCAGAACGTCTCGCAAGAACAGGTGGCGATGAGGCCGTGATGAGTGCAGTAGCTTCCCTCTTAACTTCACTGAACAACGTTCTTTGATATTTCAATAATATAAAAAATATTCAAATTGAATGCAAGCTAATGCGTTGATATGTTTTTTCCCCAAATATTAACGCATTAGCTCGCATTCACCATAACCGTAGCCGGAAACTTTGTTTTCATCACCCTGTGCACGTCCCTGTTATTCGTGGCAATCCAGATTTGCATTTTGAGGGTGCTGGCAATGGTCATGTTGTCATAACATGGATCGGTAGAGAGCATGAGTTGTACAGCGGCGCATCTCCGATCTCGCTCGTTGTACATTGTGTCGCTTTTAGACATAATAGAAGGCTCCTATCGCTCTTAGGATTTGTACACAACTGGCCAACGAGTAGATGGTCTGCAACAAAAAAGAAAACCGGTTTTCATTAAACGTAAATGGAATCATGTCGTCTTTTCTAGGGCGACAATTTTATCGTTCCACCATATATATATATATATATATAAGTGTGTGTGGACGGAGAGACCCGCTCATTGTGTAACGGTTACCGTCATAGGAAATCGACACGGTAACCGGAGTTCAAATCCGGGATGAGGCTGATTGCATTTCACATAGCGTTAGAACCCTTTGGAAAGATATGACTCGGACTAATCCCCTTTCAACTGTGAGTAAATAGTAGAGTACGCAGACTCCTTAAAGTTTCGTAAAGCAACTAATTTAGAAGAAGGAAAAATCTGAATTCAAACTAGTTCAACACCGCTTGAAAATATTACGAGAGTCCAATCTTGCTCAAGTGTAGGAGTTGGTATATATATATATATATATATATATCGTCATCCACTGTCAGACTGTTTGGTTGTATCCCAACCATTCGGTGTAGCTAAAAACGTAGGACGCTTCAAGTTGGGATCGAAACCCGCTCAACTTTACGTTAGACTTAGTATTATATCATTCAGCCCTCAAGCCAACCCCCATCAGCTTGAGAATTATGAGGCATTGAATAGTAGCTTTTGTTATTTTTTCGTTTACATTTATGTCTTACCAGATACCAGAGTGCTCAATTCGTTTGAAGTGCTTTGCGTTATGCAAGTGGCAGCCGTAAATTCCTTCCCCAGGGTGCTCAACCTCCGTGAGGGAGCAATGCATGTTCGGTTAAAAACCTCTTACAAATCCTCGAAGCAATAACCATAACAAAAAAGAAACTATTATGAATAAAATATGTTCCATAGCCAGATACGGATATGCGAAATGGACATATAATGTTCATATATATATATATATATATATATATATATATAAACATAGAACATAAAAATCTCGAAACACGAAAAACACTTACGACGTCTTTGTTCAGGTACGAAACTTTTTATTACCTTTGAGTTAAAAAGGTTCTTCGACATAAGGAGACAGATATACATTCTTTTTATTCTGGCTTTTTCATCTGCCCCGCCATCTCGTGCGACACCTGGCCAAGGCCTCCGCGAGTAAGCGAAAGTCAAACGTCTTCCCGTTCGGTGTCTAGTCTCAACTGTACTAACTCACTTTTTCAAATCCCCCAAAATCCTCCGCGCGCGCACTTCCGGTGCATGACGTCATTCACATCCACTGGTCAACCTTTCTATCGGATTTTTATTTTGACATTTATGAACGACACATCCTCCTCGCACGCGCGTTAACACCTGCACTCAAGTTTGCATCTAACTAACCCATGTGCTAAGCCGAAATGTTCTCAGCCTAACTAAACCCAAAAGCATAAAACGAAATCCCGCGGCCATTATATTACAAATAGCATTCAACATAAGACGAACAGAGAAATGGTCTAAAGCGCTTGGTCTACAATAGTGCACTTTCTCCAATACCTTGACCCAGACAAAAAAAAAAAAAATAACGTCTTCACATGAAAATCTTGAAAAGAAAAAACTCTGCAGATTTAACAGAATATAATTAGATAACTAATTATTGCCTAAGTAAAATATATATATATATTTATATATAATTAAATAAGTTTCCAGCCTTTTTCTTTCGTATGGGCACATTTATTGGTAATACACACATGAAACTCTTGTCCACTTCGAAGTAACCTAATCCGGCTAAAATGCACTTGGTGTACCGTTGCAACACCTTCTGGAAAGTCCCATGGAAGTCCTTTTGTGTGAGCGTGTCAATGACCTTCGTCACAGCTTCTTTCATCTCCTTAATTGTCTCATAACTACAGCCTTTGAGCTTAGTGAATAACCAAACGTCGCAGGGAGCGAGATCTGAACTATAGGGAGGCTGAGGAACTGTTTTGATGCCCATCTTGGTCTAATAGACTGTGACAAGAATGGAGTTGTGGACTGGTGCATTATCCTGGTAGAAGAATGCTGGTCTCTTCCGACAGAATCTCCCTTATAACCTCAACAAAGTAACCCTAACGCTACCCTAACCCTTTGACCAATCAACTCTGGTGTATTGACTTCCTTACTTCTCCCACACCTCTCATTATCCCTCACAGACTCCCTGCCTTCCTTGAATCTCTTATGCCACTCAAAAACAAATGTTCGATTCATGCAAGATGGTCGAAAAGTAGTCTGAGGCATTCCATACGTTTCTGTGGCATTTTTTTCAAGTTTAAAACAGAATTTTATTGCATATCGTTCGTCTAAAGTGTCCTCACGTCCAGATTGTATATTTGAAATTCACCAGCTGTGACAATCAGGCTTTAGTTGGGTGTATTCTGATTCCTGTTGTAGCTGTTAATTTGAAGCTGAATCATAAAAATTGGTCTGTCATCTCATAAGATGTATAGCAATAACATACTGAATTTTCAAGGGTCTACGCCAATTCTAAATGCCTGTACACAAAATGTCTGGAATCTTATTAAATGCAGCACACACACACACACACACATATATATATATATATATATAGTTTACTTATTCCTCGATGGTAGCACCTAACGTATCAGTTTCATGCACTTTTTAGCAGGGAGATAGGAAAATTACTTAATTTTTAAAGATTGATGAAACATTTAACGAAAAGAAGTAAATGAACTACTGTCTATTATATATATATATATATATATATATATATATATATATGTATATATATATATATATCAGTGTGTGTGTGTGTGTGTGTGCGAAGTCTTTCAATGTTCATTATATCAACAATATTCAAACGATGAAATTTTATATTTTACGTGTTGTTTCTCTTCTATTAACTATATACAGGCGATGAATAGTAGAAGTCAATATTCTTTCTTTATCATATGAACAATGGCGGCAGACTAGAATGTCAGATATTACGGTCAGTATTTATTGTATTAACAACGTCCAGAGGCTGTGATGATGTTTATGTCTGTTGCCTCTGATGTATGTTAGAAACGTAGGACGTTTGACATTTAATTATCTGTGTTCAAAGAGAGACACGCCTGCACACACCTATAAATATGGACCGTCCACATATACACACAAACATATATATATATATATATATATATATATATATCACCATCATTCTGTTATGTTTCTAGCACGAATTTACCTGACTCACCCTCGCCTCTCGTCTCTATTGGACATCGCTCCCGGCAGGTCTTCTAGGCTACATTCTGTGTCCTCGCAGAAATGCTGTATATAGGTTCTAGCTGATCTAACAATATTTGCTCGTCCGTGTGAATGTGTCCAGATGAGAACGTCGCTTCTGAGTTCTTCTTTAATTCACCAGCAGCTAGCAGCTGGTCTTGATCGTTGGACTTGGGTGGTTTTAGAGATGGGAGGCAGGTGGCTGTATTGCTGCTGTTTTGTGGGATTTTTCTTCCAGGATTCTTTCAATACTGCTCGCTGCATTCTTGTAGAATTACCGTCAAAATATTTTTCTATACGCTTATCCGGCCTCCATGGTGTTCATCCCTTTACATGTGCTTTAATCAAAATCAAAAAGGATATATTTCCACTCTAAAAGATAGTTCTCTGAAACGAGTTGACAAATCCACATACCTCGGAAGCACCGTCTTATCTACAGAAAATGACATCAATACGTGATTAGCAAATGTATGATCAGCTATCGATAAGCTATCGGTCATATGTAGGTCAGACCTCTCCGATAAAATAAAACGCAATTCTTCCCAGGCAGCGCTAGTATATATATATATATATATATATATATATACTGTGAAATGTAGAGAACGATTATATTTTGCATTAAATTCGACTTTAAGAATTTTTGCTTTAAGAATCATTTACTACATTTCACGATATATATATATATATATATATATACCGTAAAAATATCAAACGCAATATATTTATATATATATATATATATATATATATATATATAGAGAGAGAGAGAGAGAGAGACCGTGAAATGCAGTGAATGATTATATCTGGCATTAAAGTCAACTTCATGAATTTTTGCTTTAAGTTCTGGATTAGAACTATCTCTTCTCGTTGCCCAAATATTCTGTGAGCGATGTCTACATAATTTTTCTCTGAAATCAGAAACATACCAGCCATAAATGAAACGTAAATCTTACTCATCAGAGAGAAGATTAATATTAATTCATAAACTTTTGCGAAACCATGAAATTACGCAGATAAACAACTTACTAGAGTAGTCAGACTGACCAACAGTGCTCTATGATTTCCCGGCAATTGTTTCTAATCAGTATCTCAGTTGATGGCAACATCATATGGTATAGCGTTTATGTAAACACTGCCTTTTTATTGCAGTTTTATTTCTTATATTAACCTGTGTTAATTTTTTTTAAATACGTCTATGTTTACCAAAAACGTGTTTAAATTGGAAATGTTTGTGACAATTCACTGGAGTAAGTGGTTCATATTGTTTATTTGACGTACTTGATTTTATTGTTTTTGATGGTCTATAAGACCCCCCACCATTTGTATCTGGCTGTAGATCCAGGCCACAAATAAGTATTGCTAATCTATAGCATCTGGATAAAGAGTGCATTAGATGCCGGAATTCTACATATAAGAACTGAAATATATTTTGAGTGGCCCTTTAAGAGAAAATATTTGGGTCTTATATGTCATCGAAGATTCCATGGTGTTCTGATTAGTGTTCGATCTAGTACCATCAAGATCACAGTCTCAAAACTGTTTACCATTCATTTGCTTCTCTCATCCACAGAACCATAATCAACTCTCCCGTGCACACATCTCGAACTTTCCTATGTTAATATTAGTGTGGGTGATTGTGTTTTATGGCTTGTGTCTGGTGACTTTTTATATAACGCCATTTCCTTTAGACGGAGTCTTCCTGACTCTAGCATTGGGAGCAATTTTAAATAAGGTTTCAGTCAAAGCTGCCAACATCAGTAGACATCAATTGTTTAAGTTGACCCAAAAAAATATTAAGGCTATTTAGTCCCAGAAAAAAGTGACCGTTTAATCTATACATCAATTATTAGCTGTGTCAGAACTAATGTATGGTTGCAACCCTTGGATGTTGACGAAACATCAGAAGAATGACACAACAGGTGGATGCTTCGAAAAAAGGTTAAATTATATACATTCTTATCCTACATAGCTATAAGTTAAATAGAAACATTACTTGGTTTGGTTTGGTTTGGTTTTATGGCATATCAACCATTGTAGGCTAATCAATGCCATATCCTTCTTATACAAATGGAATATATGATTTCTAAACACATTTTAGTTGATAACCTTTTAAAATTAGCCTTATATATATATATATATATATATGTGTGTGTGTGTGTGTGTGTGTGTGAATGAGTGGAAGCGTTTAAAGCGTTATAAGGATTTTTGATTGGTCACACGACAAACACATTTATATTGGTATCACTTTCACAAAAATCTGAATCATTATTTTTTTTAGTTGTGAGAGATGTGGTAGTGTGTTGCTTATGATCATTTTAGATGAAGCTAAAACCTTTTTGAATGTTGCTCGTATCATTAGGATTTACCGATAAAAGCATTTTAAATCAGTAAAACACGATGTTCCATGCATAAAAATTCTCAGCAACATTGCAATACTTTGAGTGTGTGTGTGTGTGTGTGTGTGTGCTTGTGTGTTACCATCCAAAGAAAGATAAATCATCAAGAAGATTGATCTATTGGGTTAGGAAGATATATTATACATCATATATCTAGTTGTTATCGTTTTCTTTTTTATTAAATCTTCTAAATGCTTACGTTCATAATCTTTTTTAGGCATATCATTGAACAAACTGTGATATATATATATATATATATATATATGTGTGTGTGTGTGTGTGTGTGTGTGTGTGTGTGTGTGTGTGTGTGAAATGGATGAGATACATGGATTGCTAGACAGAGAGATATCTATAGATAGATGTGAACAAAAGAAAATAGTCACCTGAACATAGATAGATATGAAAGGATTAATTTAGATAGAGAAAGCTGACCAAGCCAAGATAGATAGATAGATAATCAAATTAGATAGATAGATAGATAGATAGTGTGACGGTGCCTAAAATATTTATCCCATGACCGGAGTTTATTTTATGCACGTGTGAAGTTGGGGCAGTCTGGCACTTGATCCCTCGCAAAATAAGTCCTAGTTAAGAGTCGCTTTTCGGGTATATGGGAACTGGCAGATAATGTGGGGGTTAACTTGGGAGTAGACTGACCAGCGCTGGCAAGGGGGTTTCCAAATTTTACGTTAACACACACCCACCAGACCACTTCGTCTTCTTACCCCCTAGGATAAAGGAAGGCACGGGCCTCTAGGTTGAGATGAAATATTATTATTTACCGTAGTCAACAATTCCAATTTCCCGTGTAATGTTTTTAAATGCGAATTGGGCATTTAGCGAGAGTAAATTGAAGTGAATGAAGCTGAAAAGGAATATGCAAAAGAAGACAACTCGACTGGAAAACAACACAACCAATAAATTTCGACACGAGGGGACATTTAAAATATAACAAGGTTTTTAATACGTGCGGACACAAGCAAATATCAAGGTGCCGGCTCTATTGCCAGCAGACAATATCAAATACAAATGTCTTTCTTTCTTCCTTTTTCTTTTCTTTCTTCTTTCTTTAAATTGAGAGAGAGCGGGCATCTAATTGCAATACTTAGGAAGGGTGGATGGAGAAAACGGTTTTAAGGTTTACTTAGCTTTTCCGACGGGTTTCTTCTGAGATTTCCTTTCTTTTACGGGCTAGCGGGATTCTATACAGCTTGGCTTGAAGGCACCGGTTATCTTCTTGTCCAAGATTTCTTTCCGCTTTTCCCCGGATTTTCGGCGACAGTTTCAACACATCTTGTCACGCCAACTGCTAAAACTCCCCTCCGCTTCTTCGCCCGGAGTTTTGGCATCAGATCACACGTCCTCTCACGGCGACCTCCGTCCAAAAAACTGAATTCTTTATTCCTATTTCCTTTGACGAAAAGGTTACTACTTCCGGCTTTAAGGTTTTGGCCAATTTTTTGGCCTCTTTCTTCTTCCACACCCTGTCATACGATTCATTCGGGCTACTATCGTGACCTCTACATCCCCTTCTCTATCCAACCGGCTGGGGTTATGGAGTACAGATAGCTTGACCTACATTCTAACTGGATTCGTTACTTCGACCGTGAGGAATTGACCTTTATTCATATCCTTCTTTTAACGGTCAATCTTCAAGGCCTGTTAATTCAAACACAGAAGGGTAGGGGAAATTGATCTTACTTCTCTTCTCTCAGTGACAGACCACGTGACAATAGATAGATAATCAAATTAGATAGATAGATAGATAGATAGATAGATAGATTTGAACTGAGCAAACCAAGCGAGATAGATAGATAAATAGATGCGCCACTCCTGATTATTTTACCTGACTTGATACTTGGTACACAGTCATCTCTACATTGGACAGTGATAGCTTACTTGAAAGCAATTATGGATATAAGTTTTGAAAGATTTCAAAGCAGATTTTTTCCAACTAAACCAAAAGTGTTTAGCAAAGGGACCATTATACATTTACAACAATTATAATATAGTTTTAGGGCAATAAATTTGACTCATTGGACAAACTATAAAATATGGAGTTGGACTAATGATTGGGATGCGGTTGTCAAGAGAAGTAAAAAAAAAACTCTTCTGCGCAATGATTGGTTAAGTCTCATCTCTAGTGTGAAAAAACGAGACTTATCATTACTTTAGTTTATAAAATAAAAACTACCGCCATCTTTATTAAGTTTCTAAGCGTATAGATTTCCATGAAAGTTTACCAGTTAACGAGTCATTAAAAAAAAATCGACATTCTCGAATGCAATCACGAGAGCAGACGACATTAAAATTTGATATATATTCAAACGGAAACATTAGTTTGCAAGTAGTAAGAAAACTTTTTTTTTTCTCTTTTCTATTTCACTGGGAATCGTGCTCTTTGTCATTTTGAATCTAAATAGATCTAGTCTGTCTGTTTGTGCTTAAAAAGAATCTCGGTCATGAGGTGTAACAAAACTGTTACTCCCCACCCCTCACTGAAAAAATAGTCAATTGATTGTATACGAGAAACAACTCTAGAGCTTTCGGACGCTTTTAGGCTGATCTTATGATGTCAATGTGTTATCTTTCGAGAGCCTGAGTTACACCGCTGACGTGACGGGTTCTCGCCGGGTCTGCACTATAGTAAAGTAAAGTTGGCGACCGAAGTCAAGGGCGACCAGAAGGCTCCCTTTTCAATAGCTACTACACCGAGGTGTAGGGGACGGCGGTACTCTTTTCCATGGATTGCTATGCTTCACCCTCGATACGTACCTTATCTTGCTGAGTGTTAAGCAAGGTGGTATCAATTACCATTTTTAAAGTCTTTGGTATGACGCAATCTGGGATTGAACCCAAGTCTCCCGGAGATGCATCGTCTGCGTTATAAAGTATCATAATTGACCACTGATGATCGTCTGCTTATTTATTTATGACAAAGAAAAATGTTGTATACTCATATACATGCAGATATAAGCAGAAACATAATGACGAGGTTCAATGAAAGAACGAACACATTTCATTATAAAAATATACCTCTCACACTTTATTCTCAAAAGGGTTGAAAAAGGGTTACGAAATAGTTGATGTTGGTTATGTGTTGAGAGGTGAGTTAGAGTCAGAGACAGGCTGCTACATATTGACCCAAATTTCTTCTGACCATAGCAGCACTTCTTTCGCATTCTGGCTGAGCTCCTCAACCGGGGGTCAATGAGGACCGCAAGCCCTCAGTCTGCAAGCTGATTCTCAAGCTGGCATCTTGTCCCCCAACTGACTCCAACTGCCACTGGAACTGAACTCGAACTGACTAACCCAAGCCGTCTGTGGCACCTGGTTATATAATTGTTTGACTCACACCTGCTTCCCGTGGGCGTACGCATCTGCACCGATTTCAACCACGTCCACAGATCAAGGTGATATCTTCGACCGGATGCACCTGTTTTTTTCCAATTATTTACACAGGTGCATCTCTTGATTGACGTCTACGTCGAGGGTTAGTATGTTACAAAAAGATGCCCCCATTCAAAAACTTAAACCACATTCAGACAATATTTCCTTCCATTATATTTGGGTCTAGCTGAACATTTTCTGCATATATATATATATATATATAAGGCAGTAATCAATCCAGTTAATCCGGAGTTTGGAACAATTCTAAGCAGGACAATTTAATTTTTAAGTATAGATTATCAAAAGTTAAATCTTCCTGGTGAAGAGCTCAATGCAAATAAAATCTACTGAGCAATTTTTTTTTCAAAATAAAAAAAAAAACAATCGTTCATATTAAGATAAAAAATATTTCTATCCTGTTAAAAAACATTGAAACTTATCAATGCCCTAAAAATTAACAGAACTTCAGATCAACTAAAAAGAATTGTTGAAAATAACTTTTAACCCATCACGAAAACTATCCAAATGAGACGAACCAGACATGCAGGACACAGCTGGAGAAGTAGGGACTAGTTCATAAGTGATGTACTCCTGAGGACCCCTTCACATGGCCGAGCAAAAGGAGGGCGACCTGCTCAAACCTACATACAGCAGCTCTGTGAGGATACGAAGTGTAGCCCTGAGGACCTGCCAGAAGCGATGAACGATAGGTAGAGGTGGCAAGAGAGGGTCAGGGATATCCGTGCCGATGGCACGACAATAGGATGATTAATTAGCAACCAGACACCCAACACACACACACATCCCACACACACACCCACACACATATACACACACACACACACCCACACGAAAAAAAGTTATTTCGCCTACATAAATCTAACCCAATAAAAACCTAGTAGCATTATGTAACAATTAATTTTGAGATTTACTGAACTGCAATCTATATATATATATATATATATACAGAGAGATAGCCAGATTTTAGATTTACTGCATCCTTTCTCACATTTGTATGGACCTCGGCTTCTGAAAAATGAAAACATAAATATACGTTAGTTTTTTTAGGCTTGGTTTGGTTTCTTTGTTTAATGGCATATCAACTTTTGTAGGTTATTTAATGCCAAAGCCATTCTCCAAGAAGAACAGTCGTTGTACTATTTAACCCATTGCTGGGATAAGAGGGTTCTATACCTTTCCAAAGGGTATTTGCCCGAAAGTGAATGTAAGAGCGGGACTGGCGTACGAACTCGCATACTACGATTCCGCAATCCGTCGCTTTACCCATTATACCACGAGGAAACCCCGTAGTTTGTTATAGTTTTATAAGAAAAGTTAATGTGATGCCACATAAAAAAAACAACAATATTTAGTTATGACTCTTTTTCTCTAGCTGAGGCCTATTGCTTTCTCCGATATCTAATATAGTTTTTGCGCTAATAAAAAAAAGCATTACTTCTGGAGCGTCATCTTATCAAAAATAAAGAAGTTTATATACATATACATAATGACATACCCACGACACGTTTAGTAAGTTCTATATTCAGTCGGGGCTCTATATTAGTTGCCTTATGTCAAACATATAAACTAACAACTAAAAATCGCTATACGTGTTGCTATGGAAACAAATCTGCGAACGAAATAACGGAGCATTTGTTTTGTGATTCAAAGATGAATCACATTGATTTTTCTTACCACAATATACTTTTAAATTATCGATTTGTTAATAAAACAGACAGGCAGGCTTGTTTATCACAGATGTAGGAATCTGTCATAATAAAAAAAAATATCTATTTGCTAGTCAAATTCGAGGACTAATTAAAAAAAACGGTCTGTTTCATTACTTTATCAGATATTTGCCCAGTCATCTATGGCTGTAGAATACACCGACCGCTTCCTTGCAGAGGGATAAGACCCAACCACCTCTTAGCGATTCACTAAACAATCAGATGGTGAAGTTCCAGAAGTGCTGGATTTATGGGGAATGCGGAGTACCTCTTCCGGAGCGTGGCCCTGGAAAAGGAACAATGGCAGACTTAGGGCCTTTAATTAGGCACCTAGTTTCGACAAGGCTACCTTCGGGTGGGCGAGCTGCATTTTTGTCTCCTTTGTCCCCCTTGTACGGCACTAGACCATGCGTCTAGTTTAAGCCGCAAACTGGCATACGTGCCCGGACCCACATTTGGGTTCGTGAAACTGCTTGCCTCATCAGGCTCACATTGCACTGGGTGAGCCGATGAGCAGCATAGACAAGCAGGGTTCGAGTCTCGGCTCGTTCCCGACCTTCCCCTCCCCTTTATCCCCACTTTAATTGGCCTTCAGGCTTTTGACCTTGTGTCAAGTCGTGTCTGGTGGGAGGCAGCGACAAATACTCGGAGTACCTCTTCTTTTACCATCGCTCCCAGCTCCTCTCTGGCCTGTAGAGATATCATTTGATAGGATCCTATGTGTGGGTCATATAGAACTAAACTGTTTACTTATAATTAAACTGAATTATTTGAAAGAAAACTGTGTTTTGACATTTAATCTGTGTACTTATGCTAAACTAATTGTTTGAAATTGAACTGTTTTTGACATTGAAACTGTGTACTTATGCTAAACTGAATTGCTTGAAATATAACTGTTTGACATTTAACTGTATGTAGACAAAAAAGATACCTATTCTAAACTGAATTATTTGAAATAGAACTATATGTATGTATAAATATGGATTTCGCATTAAATATCCTGCGATGGTTGATGTGCCATAAAACCAAAACATTTCATTAGATACCTGACGACAGCAAAGGATTCTTGTTACATCAACCAATAATTTACCATTTTCAGTGGAATACAGGGGCAGAAAACTCACACCCACATAAGTGCTATACATTTTGGGGGTAAATACCCTCGTATTCAGAGGTAAACTTTTCGTAGAAACGCTCTAAATTTGGATAACAAGGATTTTTTTTACGAAGTAAAATGAAAGATAGATAGATAGGAACGCTGCCAGGCAAGGTACGTTGAAAAGTGTCGGGATTAAAGATATAGCATTACTTCTGTTTATATCTAGGCGATCATGCTCGGGCGAGCGCGCACACACACACATACATGCATCAATTTATATATATATATATATATATATATATATATATATATATATATTGTATAATTTTCTTCAAAGTACAACCTGTAGCATGTATCACATTTATTTTCTCTCTATATGTTTCAATATATATATGTATATATATATATAGTCAACCACGGACAGATTTGTTTCGTTCTATCAGAAGTCATCAGTTTGGCTAGACAGTATCTCCCCGTAGCTGGGATCGAAACCCGATTGACTCAAACGCCAAGCCAAAGATTCTAACCATTTAGCTACGAGGGGATATTAGCTACGAAGTAAATTTCAAACGGTTATGAATCACAATTACTATTATTTATTACATCCGTTAAACGGCCGCCGAGATCTCAATTCAAATACGAAGAGACTTGCAAAGGCGCTAATGGCAACACGATTACTTCTTCGCTAGAGAACTCAACCCTACGGGGGTAGGGGAGTATATATATATATATATATATATATATATATATATATATACACGACTTGCATTCAGAAAAAATGGACTGTTGTGGTGTATTTGCCAAATTATGAAGTAACAACTAGGGTAAACATTTTTGGAATACTTACTGCTTACAAAACTTACAAAAATGATTCAAAGCAATTTTTTAAAATGTTTGAATAACCTCTGTAACTCCTGTTTTGACGTCCTATGAAGATGTGGCCTCATATTGTTTTTAGTCTTCTCCACATCCATAAATTTCAGCCTTTAAGTTAATTTTCAATTAAGGGAAGAAGAAAAATCATGGATCGCAAGCTTAAGTAAGAAAAAATTTGCCCTTTTTCATTAAAAAAAAAAAAAATCATTTCGTTCTTCAAGAAATTTCGCCATTTTTTTAATGTAGAAGCTCATATACCACGAAAACGGAAATATATATTTTCATCTTTAGACCAGGCACCTGGTATTCTTGCCCGGTAGTTTAAGAATCAAAGGCGCATAGTCGCAGGCGGCCATGCTCCAATTCTTTGCCTGCTTGCAGGATTAAGTTCATTGTCTAATGCCTGAGGTACCCCATTATGGGGTGTCAATGGGGTCATTTAATTTTGTACATGGCTCGCATGGGTCTTAATTCCGGCTCGGTCCCTACTTTAAAACGATCTCTGGGTTGCTGCGAGCTAATGAAACCCCTGCATGACATGGATAAATGGTTGCTTTAATTTTGCATTTATAATATTAGAATCAAAGAGTACATACATATTTGTACATGCCCTGCATGGGTCTCAATTCATGCGCGGTTCCCTCTTTAAAACGGACTCTGCTTTGGTGGGGAGCCAGAGAAAGCCCTGCATGACACGGGAAAATTGTAGCTTTTATTTTTACATTTAGAATATGACAATCAAAGAGTACATAAATTTACTTTATTTTATTTTTTACTGCCATCTGAAAAACTGTAAACTGTAACTGCTATCATACTTGATAAACGATGTCATCGAACCTGAAAAAAAATATTTGTGATCTCTGATTTTGAAAGTTGCTTGTATATTAGGCTTAAATGAATCCAGGCGTTTAACAAAGTATATTAGTCCAG
>CAUZXS010002581.1:15000-27500 GCA_963585895.1 Sepioteuthis lessoniana | reverse complement strand
ATACAATCTTAAGAGTATGATTCTCCCTCTTGTTCAACTATTTTCCAACGTATAACGTATGAAGTTTAGAAAGAAACGTAGAGATCTGAAAGCGTTTTAGTTTTCATTGTTCTTTGTAATACGCCCTGATGAAGGTTTTTAATCTAAAATGTTCAACGTTGGCAAGCAATAAATAAAAAATACTCGGAAATCTTATATTCTACATCTTTGTCGATTTTTATACTGTCAGATTAATTTTCATCTTCCCTATATATATATATATATATATTAATATATATATATATATATATATATTATATATATATGTGTGTGTGTGTGTGTGTGTGTGTCAAAAATAGAATCGGTGTTATATATTCAACAATTGTTTTCCTTCTGAACTATACAATTACAGGTGTGTCTATTTTGTGACATTTAAAAAAATAAGAATAAAGAAGGTGCGGCTGCATTCGCAGACCACGTTTACGATATTTCTATTTCTACGAAGAAAACTCTTTAAAATTTATTGAATGCAGGGGATTTTAATTAAATTGCTTTATTTTCAACACAGCAAGTGCGATACTCATACGTTAAATCTCGACGCTCCTCTCCTAATCTAATAGTTGGTACATTAGGCAAGAAAACCCTTTTCAGAGAAAAAATCACACTGGGTCCCATATTTGGCTTCATGCTAAACTAAGCAAAACTTGAAAGTTGGAGAATTTTGTGTGTGCACAAATAATATGCATATATATATTTTTCAATCATACATCTTAGATGCATCAGGGAGGTCTTCAGTGATGCGGCTGTCTTCATTGCCATTTCGGGTTATTTCTGCATCATATCGGCCCCGACAGTAACCCCGGCATGACTCTGAAAGAGCCAAGCCGCCTCCGTGATCGCGACGTGCTACGCTCGTGCCTCTACCAAAGCAAAGAAAAAATAATAAGGCCAGACTCCAGCCGTTTCTTATAGACATCTGTCTTTTAGTAAACAGCCAATGAAAACAGGGTATTCCACACTCCTCTGCTATTTAATACCATCTTTACCTCATCCGGTTTCGCCCGGCTACTTCCGGAATCGGTACCGAGGTATGATGTTATTTTAATACTCGTCCGTGTCCATGATTTACACTTCACTAGATTTACACGAATCTCCCGCCAAATCTGTCCGATACTAATACTTCTAAACTAACATGAATTAAACCCCCACTCAAAACTATTCAGTCAGTCTTTAGCTCTTACCTTATACCCTTATTCGAAGAAAAAAAAAATACTCCCGTTTATTTGGCTCACGAGATCATTTACTACAGATTAACTCATGCTTTTTGCCAAAATTAAAATATATATATATATATATATCATCATCATCATCATCATGCCACTAGCACGGATATCCCTGACCCTCTCTCGCTACTTTTCCCTATCGTTCATCGCCTCTGGCAGATATTCAGGGCTACATCCCGTATCCTCACATAGCTGCTGTATGTACGTTCGAGCTAGTCGTCCTGCTTTTGCTCGGCCATATGAGGGGTTCCATAGGAGTACATCATTTATGAGCTCGTCTCTGCTTCTCTAGCAGTGTCCTGCGTGTCTGGTTAGTCTAACTTGAATAGTATTCGTGATGGTAGGCAGGTGGCCGTATAGTTGGTGCTTTATTGGGTGTTGCCGCCAGTACTTATTCAATATTGCTTCCAACATTCTTATATACCAACCCATCTGCACGATGTCCCGGTAGAATACACCGATTGCATTTCTGCTGAGAGATAAGATTCCTCCAGCAAGTTTCCTGGTGATGACTATAAAGAGTCTGATGATGAAGCTCCCGTAATGTGGAGCTTTGGGGAATGAAGAGAATCCCTTCATTGCCATCTCTCCCAGGTTCACTCTGAACAGGAGTAGTAACAACTGAAAATGTTCTATCTATGGGTCAAATAGAACTAAACTGTGTATATATGCCAAACTAAATTGTTTGAAATTAACCGTGTGATTATTTAACTGTGTTTAAACTGCGTATCCTTTGCTAAACTAAATTGTTCGAAATAAAACTGTTTTGATATTTAACTGTGTGTAAAACTATACTTATACTTAACTGAATCGTTTGAAACTTTTATCAAAATGACTTAGTGGGTGTCCCCGTGGTGTAATGGTTAAAGCGATAGACTGCGGAATCGTAGTCTGCGAGTTCCTACTCCAGTCGCGCCATTACGTTTACTTTCGAGCAAATACCCTTAGGAAAGGTATGAACCCCCTTATCCTCCCAACTATGCGTTAGATAGAACCACTACAGTTCTTTTAGGAGAATAGCTTTGGCATTAAATAACCTGCAAAGGTTGATATGCCATCAAAAACAAAGAAACCAATCAAAATGACTTAAATCGGTGTTAAATGGCCCGAAAAGCGTTGAAACGCTGTAAAACTAAACAACCATCCAACATTCTGCACGCGATGGATGTAAGGAAAAATAAATTTCAAGGGTAATTTCTGTTGAGTGTTTAGCTTCTTCTTGACTGGTTGCGATACCAAGTTTAAAGAGCCGAGTTTAATCTACTATTTTGTGCTACGTGAAATGCAATCTGGTTCAACCCGAAATTGGACTCGCTATGTCATACTTGCAATACGTTAACCATTATATATATAATGTTTACTGAGTGACTGTCTGTTGGGATTGAATATGATCACTCTCTGACCATCTGTTCATCTCTTCTACAAAACGCCTCTTAGTATTCTTTTTTCCCTCCCCTTTTCTTCTTTCCTCGACTTTTTTGCATTACATTCCCCCTTTTACATTTTCTGGCGTTAACAGCTTGATAAGTGCCAGACGAAACCGGTCGTTCACATTTTTATTTTTTTTTAACTATAAACATGCCCACAGTTTCCCTAAACCTATATATCTTCCTTGCGATTAATAAGTTTTAACCATCAATAACTTATTCAAATATATCTATATATATATATATTCTGGGGACAGAACTCCACAAAGCAGCAGCTGTACGGCGACCTACCATCCATCACGAAAACTATCAAAATTAGTCGAACCAGACATGCGGGACACTCCTAGAGAAGTAGGAACGAGCTCATAAGTGATGTACTCTTGTGGATTCCTTCACATGGACGAGCAAAGGCAGGACAACCAGCTCGAACCTACATACAGAAGCTCTGTGCCGATACGGGATGTAGCCCCGAAGAGTTGCCGGAGCAATGGACAATTGGGGGGGTGGCGAGAGAGGGTCAGGGATATCCGTGCTGATGGCGCGACATGATGATGATGATGATGATGATGTGTATAATAATATACCTTCTGAGGTTGCCAAGCAAACGTTGACAGAAATCCCAGGGGAGAGGTAAGAATCTACTCGCCAAAAAAAGTTTCCAGCGTATAATACTAGTCTGCATTTTATGGTGAGGCTCCACTTCTTAAAAATTGCAGGTTTTCTATAAGTCAGTGTTCATAAAACAAAAAAGACAAAAACAAAAACGTCACAAAAAAGTACTTTGATAATCCATGAATAAACGTAGAATGAACGCAATTCCTAACCTAAGCGTAAAACAGTTAAGGACCTGATCAAACGAAATATATCAAAGTTATTCCCCTCGAAAGGTCGAAAAGGAGTTGCCTCCTGTGAATAGTGCATTTTGGGATTTGTGGGGACCGGAAGAACAGAGACTTGTGGGACAGAGAAAAACTGACTATGATTCCACCATGACAAATCGTGGTCGTACAATTGACTGGTGACAACAATGTTATAACAGCTCTGTTCCTGGTTATTAAACGCATTTCTTTGTTTTGGATGCCCAGTCGGCTGGGGCTGTAGAATACACCGACTGCTTCTCTGCAGAGGGATAAGACCACCCCCCAACGAGTGTCCTGGATATGACACTAAACAATCTGATGGCGAGGTCCCAGTAATGCTGGAGCTTTGGGGAATGCGGAGTACCCCTTCATTGCCGTTGCTCCCAGGTCCACTCTGGCCCGGAGAGGTAGCACCTGATAGGGTCCTATCTGTGGGTCAAATAGAACTAACAGCATACTAATGCTAAACTGAATTGTTTGAATAAACTGAATAGCTTGAAATAAAAATGTTTTTGACAATTAAACTGTACTTACATTTAAACTGCGTGCTTATGCTTTACTGAATAGTTTCAAATAGAAATGTTTTTCGACATTAAAACTGTATTTACACTTAACTGAATTGTTACATATAAATGCTTGAATAGTTTGAAATAGAAATGTTTTTGACCATTAAACTGTGTTCTTATGCTAAACTGAATTGTTTTAAAAAGAACAGATTTACATAAAAATGGATTTGGCGTTAAATAACCTACAAATGTTGATATGCCATAAAACCCAATAAACAAATATTTGCTTTGGTAAATAAACCTAATCATTTTGTCGTACAATCACAAGTTCATCGCTTTTCACGTTTGTTTACATAGTTTCTTTGTACGTAAAAACGTTACAAAAATAACCCATGAAGGCTTAGCATGCCATTATAATCATTCTTTCTATCAGGTCTTTCAAATTATGGAATAATGACTTTTTCCTGGCAAATATGTATTTAGTAGATAGATTTTAGTCAAATATGATAATCTTTGATCAACGTGGAAATGGATAGTGGAGTGGAAGTTTCTGTGGTGTAGTGAGGCGTGGTGGTTGACGTATGAGGCTGTGACATTATAGTTAGCTAGTTCGAACTCAAGTCGCTCGGTTACGTTAATTTTCAGGCTATTACCCGTTGTAAAGGAATAAACTCTCGAAATACCAGCTAATTATAGGTTGATGAGTATCACTGCAGTTCTTCTATGTAGATAGAATTGACATTAAATAGCCCATTACAGTTGATATGCCATTAATCAAAGAAACAAAACAAAACCAAATTGGAAGTAAACAGAGAGTCTGTTCCTATAGCTCGGTAGTAACATCTCATCTAATGAAAGCGATGTGAACATCCTCATAGGTAAAGCTCGGAGTATTACTGACTGTTTATCGAGCAAAATGAAATCTGTATTCGCTGTTAAGATAAAATAGGATTTCTTCCAAGCTGCAAGCATGTCGGTTCTATTGTTTTTATGTACAACCTGCATTTTAACGAAACGCCTGGGGGAAGAATTTAGCTGAGAACTACTCCAGAATGATGCATGTTATTTTAAGTAAATTCTGAAAGCAGCAACCTACAAAACAGCTCTTGTACGGCCTCCTACTTACTATTTCACATACCATACAAGTAAAGTGAGAAAAATATGCTGAGTACTACTGGGGAAATAGTTTTTTCTCCTATGGACTCTTACACTTGAGTACATCAGTGTTGCACGATCAGCACAAATTATTCATTAACACTGTGCTGATTAAGAGGACTTGCTAAGTGCGATGGCTGATTGAGACAGATAACAAGAGGTAGAATCAAGTTAATCTGTGCCCTCGTCACGTCTTGATTAAAGAATAATATAAGTAGATATGCATATTAACAGAGTTGGTTGGTTGGTTGGTTGGTTGGTTAATTGTTTTATTTTTAAGTCATTTAATACCGAATCAAGTCATTTTGATAAAAGTTTCCAACAATTCAGTCTAGTTTGAATACAGTTTTATTTACATACAGTTCAAATGCCAAAACAGTTCTATTCAGTTTAAGATAAGTACACAGTTTAATTCAATTTAACACATATATAGGACACTATCACTTGCTAACATTCTGGGCCAGAGTGGACCTGGGAGCAATGGCAATAAAGGGGTACTCGGCGTTCCCCTAAGCTCCAGCATTTCTTGATCCTCACCATCAGATTATTTAGTGTCATAATAGGACACACCCCTCTGCAGAGATGCAGTCGGTTTATTTTGCAGCTCCAGCTATTATTTTTAAAAATAGTTCTATTTCAAACAATTCAGTTTAGTACACAGGTACACGCTATTTTGTTTCAATGTCAAAAGCAGATCTATTTCAATCAATTCAGTTTAGCGTAATTAAGGTTTATTTCTATTTGACCCTTAGATAGGACCCTCTCAGGTATTATCATTGCGAGCCAGAGCGGACTCGGGAGCGATGGCAATAAAGGGACAATCTGCATTCCCCAACGCTCCAACATTTTTGGATCATCACCATCAGATTATTTAGTGTCATAATAGGATACTCGTTGCGGAAGGGGTCACGAACTTCGGCAGTGATGCAGTCAGTGTATTCTACAGCTGCAGCCGACTGGGCAAAATAGGTTTGGTTTCTTTGTTTAATGGCATTTCAAACTTCGTTGGGTATTTAATGCCAAAGCCATCCTTGTAGAAGAACATTAAGGAAAGTAAAGTTGGTGACCGTAGTCGAGGGCGACCAGAAGCCTTCCTTTTTCAATAGCGACAACACCGAGGTGTAGGGGAGGGTACTACTCCTTTCCCTGGATTGCTCCACTTTATCTTTGATACGTTCCTTATATTGCTGAGGGTTAGGCAAGGAAGTATCAAGTACCATTTTTTAGTCTTTGGTATGACTCCACCTGAGATTGAACCCCGGTCTCCCGGACCATTGGCGAACACTCTACCCACTAGGACAATGAGCCGGTTTCCTTAGTTGAGAGGATAAGGATGTTCCTATCTATATTTGACTTATTAGTTCGAAAATGAATGTAATAGCGAAACTGAAGACCGAACTACCTACTAAGATGCCACAGTCAGGTATGATGACCACTACGCCACGGAAACTCTTCCTAATAGGAACAGCTATGCGTATTAGTAGATAAAAGTTGAAACCAATATCCTACAATAGCAACATTTAATAATTAAGAATACATCATTTCTTTTCTCATAGGAATCAAGTTAAATTTATGCTGAATAATACAACTGTTGTTATTTTTATTAGAATTATTTAAATTCTATCCAGTATCCAATAACGACAATGAAAAATAAATAGAAAATTTTCTTATACTGAAAGAATTGTCTGTTCCATAATTGAAAACTTATTAATTTTATACGTCACCAACAACAGAATAGGGGGGAAGAAAGAAATGCACACACAAACACACACTCAGACACACACACACACACACACACACACACATATATATATATATATATATATATATATATATATATATATATAGAACAATTTGGTGAGTAGTAAGACAACTGAATAAAACTGAAATTTCATATATATATATATATGTGTGTGTGTGTGTGTGTGTGTGTGAACAAAATAGAATAGATCACTCCGTTAGAATGGGTAAGACCGTTACAACGAATGTCCTAATGTAACACGAAACTGCATTTATTTTGAGGCTACAGTTCTGGACCTTGGGGAAGGTGGACTACACTTTCATTGCCATTACTCCCAGATCCACTCTGATTCGAAATGATAGTACCTATCAGGGTCTCATCATTGAGTCAAATAGAACTGTTCAATTATCTATTACGTATTATTAATTTTCTCTTTGAGCAAATGCTGATAATCTTTCACTGGAGTTTGAGTGACAGCAAGTCTCCTCAAGTTTCAAGGACTCTTCGCAGTATTCTGGCCGATCTTAACAATGTCGTAGATTGGATAGTCTGCACTCGTTCTTTTATTTCTAAGCCCACCAGTTCGTATTAAAATCATTTGCTGACTGTACCAAGAGCACCAAATACAACTGGGAAAACCGTAACTTTCATGTTCCATAGTTTTTGTATTTTTCCATTCCCTAGAAAGCTCCAGGTACTTATTCTCCTTTTCGCTCTTTTCAATTTTTCTCTGTGGTCAGCAGAGACAGCAAAGTCCACAATACTTCAAATTCTCTTTTTTTTAAATTTTTGGGTCTGCCCGTAAGGCAGAAATATTATTATTATTTACTCCTTGAGACTTTTTCACATCAGCGTTATCTGATGGTCTTTCACTGGAGTTTGAGTGACAGCAATTCTCCTTAAGTCTCCAGGACTCTTCTCGGTATTCTGGCCGTTCTTAACAATGCTGAGTTTGGATGGTATCTACTTGTTCTCCAACTTCCTAGTCTTCCAGTTCCTTTAATAATCCTTTACTTACCGTACCGAATACACCAATCATGATTATAATAATCGTCACCTTCAGGTTCCATAGTTTTTTTTTAAAATTCCCTAGCAAGGTCTAGGTACTTATCCTTCTTTTCACTTTCTTTCAGTTTTATTCTATGGTCAGCTGGCACAACAAAGTCTACAATTTTGCAAGTTTTTTTTTTTTTTGTTGATTACTATGAGGTCTGGTCTTCTGACCGAGATTAGGTGATCCGTCTGTATGTTAAAGTTCCATACGAGTGTGTGAGTATCATTCTCCAGAAGGTGCCCGTGGTGTAATGGTTATCTTCTCAGGAAATGGACATGGCGACACGAGTTCAAATCCTGGACGAGACTGATTGCATTTCACATAGCACTAATACCCTTGGGAAAGGTATGAATCCAATTATTCTCCCTCCAGCTATGGGTAAATAGCAGGACTGACTGGGTTATTTAGCCTTGGTGAGGCAACTAGTCTAGGAAAAGGACAACTCTGAATTCAAACCTGTTAAACTTCGCTTAAAAATTGACCTTGTGTCATATCCTGCCCGAGCGGAGGGGTTGGTAAATATGATCATTCTCCAGGACAGGTGCTGGGTTTTGCATATACCATTTGTTCGTATGATCAATTTTAAATTTCTTGCACATCTCCCAGTGGATCACCTTGCCAACCCAGTCGTTTCTAGTCTTATATTCTTTCTATGCTAATTTGTTGCATTCGCTAATTATGTGATTGATAGTTTCGTCTCTATCACCACATAACACACATTTGCTATTTATCTATTCTCGCTTTCGGTTTGATTCGTTCTTATGGCGTTGTTTTGTGCTGCTTTTAGGAGAGATTCTGTTTCTCTTCTGAAGTGTCCTTTTCTTAGCCACGTCCATGTATTCTCGTGCGAGATGTCGTCATTTTACAACTTTCAGAGTTCACATCAACGTAGCTGATGACTTTTTACTAGTTTTTTGAGTGTTACAAAAGTTTGAGAGACAGCAAATCTCCAAAAGTTGCCAGGACTCTTCTCAGTATTCTTGACTATCTGAATAATGATGTAATCTGGATGGTCTCCACTTGACCTCTTATTTTCGGTTGTTACAGTCACTTTACCATTATTTTTGTGGGTTGCTATTATTTTTATTATAAATCGAGCGGCGGTGTGCAAATTATTTGTATTAGATTGGAATACAAGCTAAAATTTACTAATAACAAATTGCAACAATTGAAATTATTTGAATATCAGCAAACAGATGACTAATTCTACATAGAATTATTTGTGTTTATAGGAATACTTATACTTAATGGGTGCAAACAAATCAGTTCTGAGAAAATGATTAAAAATAAATTTTCCTTCAAACATTACACATACACACACACACACACACTTTCATATACGTGAAAACACATGCACATACTTATATATATATATATATATATATATATATATATATATATATATACATAAACAGGACATGTCATTAAATAACCCAGAGTGGTTGAAATGCCCAGCTAGAACCAACATACAAGAGCTCTCTGCCGATACAGGGTGTAGCCTTGAAGACCTACCGTGAGCGATGGACGATAGAGAAGGGTGGGGGTTGAGGGCCAAGGAGATCCACGCTGGCGGTGCGACATGATGATGATGATGGTTCATATGCCATAAAACTCCAATCAACCAACCAACCATTCAAGAGTTTCTCACCGCTGCAATCATCAAATTATTTCTCCAAAACACGTCATTTTTCTAATTTTAACTTTTTTCTCCTTTTTCTCGCTCTCTCTTTCAAACATTTTGACTATCAAACGTATGATTACAGATGCGTGAAACTGACAGTCCCCCCAGCTCCGTTGACTGCGTCTTAACTATCCTCGTATATATATATATATATATATATATATATATATATATATATATATTTTAAGATTCCTAGGGTAAATTGTAGTTTGAGTTTTATGGAGGTTCAAATGCTAGATCAGCTGATAAACATTTTAAGATCATGCAACGGAAAGAACATGAAATTCAGAAGCGAGTATAATATTTGACATTGTGAAGCATTGTAGATTTTTAATAAGCTCTGCGTAATGAATGTATCGGGCACTTAAAAAATATAATCTTACATATTGAGCAACATCGTATTACACATCGATTATACTTATATATATATATATATATATATATATATATATATATATATATATATATATTCACTTGTGTTCTTTTAGGGAAATAATAATTATATGATTTGATATTAGTAAACACACCTGGTACCTTTTTTTTATTACGTCTTTTCTCGCACATATATTTTGAAAAATATTTGACAAAATACCTTTATAACGAAAAATTTAAATCTAAATGAACAGCTCACACGTGATATACTTATGTACGCACCCACTCACCTACCCACACACACACACACACAGATATATATATATATATATATATATGTCTGTGTGTATGTTTATGTGTATGCGTGTACCTGTATGTGTTCCTTGTTTTCAAAGTAATTATATTTCTAAAGGTTAATGATTGCAAAGAATCGAAATTAAATGAAATTATCACAAAACCAGAATGCTATAAGTCGGCCATTTTCTTAACTGTACACATTTTAATTATTCCTTCGCTCAAATTTTAATCAATATCTATATTACAACTTGCCAAATTAAAACAGAGTCCTCTGACAAGAATGTTATATTTGATTGTTTTCTGATATTGGTTTAATGTACAGATCGATAGCAATTCTAACGAGATGAAATTGTCCTCAATATTTTCTTCATATAAACTCCAAGCAGTGTAAAATTAAATGATTTCTAATCAGGTTTGTTTTAAAGGAACTAGTTAGAAATTTGACGCTCGCAGTGTTCCCTTTAGTCGACGAGCCTGAGAAAACGCCGAGTTCTATGAGAATCTATTACGATATGACGCTAGACTGTCCGGAGGATCATGGTCTGGTAGTCCAGAAATTTTTCTTCAACCATACTAGTAACAGTTAAAATACGCAAACAGTATCCTCTTCTTAGGGGTAAGATCTCTAAAAAAAAGTAGGTGTGTCCTATATTTGACTTTAAGTTACATCTGATCATGAGGCTCTAGCTCTTGAGATCTGAGTAGTGTGGATTACCTGTTGTTGCTATTACTTCGATATTGACTCTGTTCCGGAGAGGTAATATATTTTAAAGACGTATATGTAGATTGACAGGTCTGTTTAAAAACTATCCGTATTCTATATGACCGTGTGCCAAAAAAAATTTCTTAAGAATCAGGAACATTAAATGTAAATATGAACCTACAATGAACATAATTCCCTTACCTCAAGGCATATAATAGTCACATACGGTTTGACATGCCTTTAAAATCATTTAAGCAGTCGGATACTTGGCAATTGTTTGGGTGTCATGTTAAAAAAATGTATATTCATTAGACAAATTGATTGATTTTAACGGCATATCAACCGGTTCAGGTTTATTTCGTGCTCAGAAAGTAGGTAATCGTGTTCATGATACGTTTTAAATTTGCATTAGCTATGGAATCATTATGCCAAGACTTTCTCTAATCATCGCATAGATGAGAAACTGGCCGACATCAAGCGCCTTTGAGTCGATGACAAATCTATCCGAACTTATTTACACACACACACAGACAGACAGATACACACGTACACACGTGCACACACACATACGAGGATCATTAAATAAGTTTCCTGACTTTTTTTCGTATGCCCACTTTTATTGATAGTACACATATGAAAACCCTAGTCCTCTTCGAAGTAATCTAATCCGGCTGTAATGCACATGTTGTACCGTTCCAACAACTTCTGGAAGGCCGCATGGAAGTTCTCTTGTGGGAGCATGGCAATGACCTTCATCACAGCCTCTTTCAATTTTCTCATAACGACAGCCTCTGAGCTTAGAGAATCACTAAAAGTCACTGGGAGCAAGGTCTGAGGAACTGTCTTGATGCCTATCTTGGTCAAATAATCTGCGACAAGGATGGAGTTGTGGACTGGCACATTGTCCTGGTGGAAATGCCACTGACCCCATTTGAAGAATGCTGACCTCTTCCTACGGAATCTCTCCCTAACTCCGTTAAAACCTCAGCACAGTAACCTTAACCCTAACCATAACCCTTTGGCCAATCAACTCCTTACTCCTCCCACACCTCTCATCAATCCTCACAAACTTGCTGCCTTCCTTGAATCTCTTATGCCTCTCAAAAACTGATGCTCGATTCATACAAGGTGGTGGAAAAGCAGTCTGAAGCATTCCATATGGTTCTGTGGTATTTTTCCAAGTTTAAAACAGAATTTTATTGCATATCGTTCTTCTAAAGAGATCTGACATCCAGATTGATTTTTTGAAATTCACCAGCTGTGACAATCAGGCTTTAATAGGGTGTATTCCAATGGCTGCTGTAGCTATTCATTTGAACCTGAAATCATAAAATTGGTTAGTCATCTCAAAAGATATATAGCACTAACATACTGAATTCTCAAGAGTTTACAACAATTTTAAATGCCAATACAAAAAAGGCTGGAAACTTATTGAATATACC
>CAUZXS010002581.1:0-12500 GCA_963585895.1 Sepioteuthis lessoniana | reverse complement strand
TTTTAATTTGCCGGCATTTTGAATTGCCCCCCACCCGATATATATATACATATATCTATATATATATATACATATATATACCATCATCATCATCATCGTGTCATGCTATCAGCACGATTATCCCTGACCCTCTCTCGTCACACCTCCTTATCGTCCATTGTTTCCGGCAGGTCCTCAGGGTTACATCCCGTATCTGCATTGAGCTGCTGTATGTAGATTCCAGTTGGTCGTTCTGCCTTTGGTCGTTCCTGTGAAGGGGTCCACAGGAGTACATCACTTATGAGCTCATATCTACTTCTCCAGCAGTGTCCTGCGTGTCTGGTTTGCCTAATTTTGATAGTTTTCGTGATGGGTGGTTGGTGGCCGTACAGCTGCTGCTTTGTGGGGTGCTGTGCCCAGGACTCGTTCAATATTGCTCGCAGCATTATTGTGTAATTGCCGTCCAGTTTTTTTCTCCATCCGTTTAGTTAGCGTCCATGTAGTGCAACCATATAGCAGTATGGACACGAACGCTGCTTGTAAGAAATGGCGCTTCATTTTATCGGTCAGGTCTGACTTCCATATGACCGATAGACTATCGTTAGCTGTCCATGCCTTTGCTAGTCGCGTGTCGATACATTCAATACAGAATTATGCATCTTTGCGCGCACACGCACGTTCTATGCAAATATGAATATACAGCAGTATTTGCTGACCACCCCACCAAACGGGCAACTGTGGCACAAGGCCTTTTTTTATGGTAGGTCCGCGCGCGCGGGGCCGAAGCTCGGACGCGCCCGGTTCCCAAAAATGTCTCGGGCCTCGTTGGTATTCCCCTAAAAACGAGCGCCTCAGGTGCAAGACGATAAACCTAACCCCCTCAAAGAAGGATTAAAGCCTGGGGATGACGGCCCTCTGAAGCACGTGGTATGTTCATTGACGAGACACACCCGACCAGATCCAGGCCGCTGACACCACAGCCGGTCGAAGTGTGTCTCATCAACTGGATTCAGCTGATTGAAAGATGACCATACAGCACACGTTAAGAGGAAGCATAAGCGGGGATCAACAACAGCAGACATTAGTTAGTAGATATATTTACAACGTACATCAATGCTCCAGTCTAACCACAACCAAAACTCCTGACTTCAGCCAACTCAACAAAGTCATTTGTTTGCACTCATTTTAAATGTCAAACTGTTGTATTTGACCCATAAATAGGACCCTAACAGGTGTTATCACTCCAGGCAATAGTGGAGCTGAGAGCAATGGCAACGAAGATGTACTCCGCATTCCTCAAAACTCCAGCATAATTGGAGCCTTACTATCTGAAATTTTCGTATTGTATCCAGGACACTCGTTATAGATGGGGTTCTACAGAAAAATAGTGGTGCCATTTAACGTATAAGTGGAAGGAAAGGGTTTCATAATTTTTATTGCATATCTGCTATTGTAGGTTATTCATTCCCATATTCTGTTCATACATATATATTAATATATGTGATTTGATTTTGATATATTTTATGGTATATCAACCATTGTATGTTATTTAATGCCAAGTCCTCTTTATACATATATATTAGATATACGATATGATTTGGTTTAGTTTTATGGCATATAAAACATTGTAGGTCATTTAACATCAAATCCTTTTTATTCATATATTAAATATATGATTTTTAAAGACATTTTGTTGGTAACATGTTTTAAATGAGCCTGAACTCATTTTTTTGCACACAGTTAAAAGGTTTCTCTTAATTTCGAACAATTTAGTTTAGCATAAGAACAGTTTTTGTTTCCGCACAGTCATTCATTTAAATACATTTTTTTTTGTTTTCATACAATAAAACGATCAAACAGTTTTATTTTAAACGACTCAACTTAGCTTTTCAACAAAGTTAAATGATTCCAAGTATTGCTATGTATCAGAGGCAATTTAGTTAAACACCAAACATATGTTTACTCATAGTTAAATGATCAAAGAGTTCAATTTCAAACAATTCAGTTTAGCATAATTACACAGATTAAATTTCAAACGTCCCTATTTGATCTATAGATAGGACCCTATCAGGTGCTACCACCCCAAGAATCGCGTGGACCAGGGAGTGATGTCAATGAAGGGGTACTTGGGATTTCGCCAAGCTCCAGTATGATTGAAGCCTCGTTATCAGATTGTTTAGTGTCATATCCAGGACACTCTTTGGGAAATCTTAGCCGTCTACAGAGATGCAGTCGACTGGGCCAAATGAGATTTTTCGATAAAAGCTCAAATAAGCGACTTGGGTATGAAGCTGTAGTTTGTATAACAATAAATAAAGAATTATCATTTGTTACTTGAAAACATGAACTTGCTTGAACAAAAACTGAATGTAGTTTTAATTGATCAGAAGGGTTTGACGTGCCATAAAATCACCTTTAATGAAGCCCACCATATAAACTCGTTATGTTTTAGCTTTCTTTTTCCACCAAGGAAAGGCTTTTATAAACACCGGAATTGCCAGAATTATTTGCTTTGGGACTCCAATTATTTAAGCCTAATTAATTATCTACGAGGTCATACGATAAGTTTCCAGACTTTTTTCGTATGGGCATTTAGAATTGTCGTAGACTCTTGACAATTCAGTATGTTATTGCTATACATCTTATGAGATGACTGGCCTGATCCTCACAACTGGTGAATGTCAAAAGTGCAATCTGGCACTTTAGAAGTACGATATGCAATAAAATTCAGATTTAAACTTGGAAAAAATGCCACAGAAACGTATGGACTGCGTCAGACTTCTTTTCGACCATCTTGCATGAATTAAGCATCAGTTTTTGAATGGCATAAGAGATTCATGGAAGGCAGGGAGTCTGTAAGGGATGATGAGAGGTATGGGAGGAGTAAGGAAGTCAATACAGTAGAGTTAATTGGCCAAAGTGTTAGAGTTAGGTTTAGGGTTACTAAGTTGAGATTTTAAAGTTCAGGAAGAGATTCTGTCGGAAGAGGCCAACACTCTTCAAATCGGCCCAGTGGCATTTTCAACTGGACAATGCACCAGTCCACAACTCCATCCTTGTCACAGACTATTTGATCAAGATGGGCATCAAGACAGTTCCTCAGCCTCCCTATAGTCCAGACCTTGCTCCCTGTGACTTTTATTTATTCCATAAGCTCAGAGGCTCTTGTTATGAAACAATTGAGGAGATGAAAGAGGCTGTGACGAAGGTCATTGACACGCTCACACAAGAGGACTTCCATGGGCCTTCCAGAAGTTGTTGCAGTCGGAATAGGTTACTTCGAAGGAGACTTGAGTTTCATGTGCGTATTATCAATAAATGAGCCCATACGAAAAAAGTCTGGAAATTATCTTATGCGCCTCGTCTTTCTAGAATTAAAAGTAATTAAATGCAAATTAGGAAAGAAACTTCTGTAAATACAGACAGTCATTTGATTTAAGGGGAATTAAAGATAACTTATTATTTAAAGAATTTAGAATTTCTCTGCAGATTTAATCGACTCTACAGGTTTACAAGGATTCCTATGTTAAGACGCTAATTCGGTAAACACATTTTTATTTTTTCAATTTTTTTCATACATACATAAATGTCCCATCCGTATTTCGTACTTTTTATGTAAAACACTCTGATCCCACTTATAGGATTTAGATTCTCCAGAATATTTGTGAGTTATATTTTCTTTTCCTACCATTTTTCTTTATTTCAATATCTTTTGACTTAATGTTTTTTTTCTTTTAGTCTCTTTCTCTTTTTTTAAAAATATTTTTCAACATTTTTTTCGTTTACTTTTTATCCATAAACTCTCCGTCAATTATTCTATTTCTGCTTTATTTCGATATCTTTTCATTTGATTCTTTCTTTCTTTCTTTCTTTCTTTCTTTCTTTCTTTCTTTCTTTTCTTTTCTTTTCTTTTTATTTTTGTATGCACTGATAGTCAGTTATGTTCTTTCTTTCTTTCTTTCTTTCTTTCTCTCTTTCTTTCTTTCTCTCTTTCTTTCTTTCTTTCAAAAACTTTCTTTCTTTTTTGATTAGCGCACATAGTCAATTATTTTCTTTCTTTCTTTCTTTCTTTCTTTCTTTCTTTCTTTCTTTCAAGAACTTTATTTCTTTATTTCTTTTTTTGTATGTGCACATAGTCAATTGTTTTCTTTCTTTCTTTCTTTCTTTCTTTCTTTCTTTCTTGATTTTTGGTATGCACACGGTCAGTTATATTCTTTCTTTCTTTCTTTCTTTCTTTCAAGAACTTTATTTCTTTTTTTCTTTTTTGTATGCGCACAGAGTCAACTATTCTTTCTTTCTTTCTTTCTTTCTTTCTTTCTTTCTTTCTTCATCTCTTTCTTTCTTTCTTTCTTTCTTTCTTTCAAGAACTTTCTTTCTTTTTTTTTTATGCACACATAGTCAACTATTCTTTCTTTTTTTCTTGTTTTTGGTATACATACATAGTCAGTTATATTCTTTCTTTCTTTCTTTCTTTCTTTTTTCTTTCTTTTTTTTTTGTATGCACACATTTTCAGTTATCTTTATTTATTTCTATGCACACATCGTCAATTATTTTTCTTTCTTTCTTTTTTCTATCTTTCTGTATATATATTCATTTACTTTTTTTTACGTTAGTCGCTCTTTCAGTATATTTTGACTTCGTCTTTCTTTCTTTCTTTCTTTCTTTCTTTAACTTTCTTTCTTTTTTTTTCCTTTTTTGTATGCACACATAGTCAGTTATATTCTTTCTTTCTTTCTTTCTTTCTTTCTTTCTTTCACTTTATTTCTTTTTTTTTTTTTCCTTTTTTGTATGCACACATAGTCAGTTATATTCTTTCTTTCTTTCTTTCTTTCTTTCTTTCTATGCGGACATAGTCATTTATTTTTTCTTTCTTTCTTTCTTTCTTTCTTTCTTTCTTTCTATGCACACATAGTCAATTATTTTTTCTTTCTTTCTTTCTTTTTATATCTCTCTATACATATTCATTTACTTTTCTTTCCGTTAGTCGCTCTTTCAGAATATTTTGACTTGGTCTTTCTTTCTTTCTTTCTTTCTTTAACTTTATTTCTTTCTTTCTTTATTTCTTTCTTTCTTTCTAATATTCCTTTTCAGAAACTTGCCCCATTTCTTATCCAACTACTTACCTCTTCCCTCTCCACAGCTCAAGCACTAATTTCACAACCTTTCCGTAGTGTTTACCAACCTTCCACAAAAATTCATTTTTAGCCATTTTTATTTTATTTTTACTTAATTCTTTCTTTTTTCATTTTTTTTTGTTTTTTGCTTCACCTTCTTTCCAATGCTTTCTCATTTACGAAATTATTCTCTCCACACCTTCAGGGCCCGTCTAAGTCTCACCCAACTGTCTCACATTCTTGTCCATCTTCTCACCATTTTCGTGTTCGGCCAATTTCCACGCATGGAAAAAAAAGAATTTTCTCAATTACCGGAACTTAACCAGATGGTTTTATGCACCAGAAGAGAAGCGCCATCTTACGGCAACGTATTGAGTTTCGATGTTTGCCAAGGAATAATTTTCAATTCTGTTTTTTATGGCCTTCATTTTGCTGAGGCTATCTGGTTTCTTCATTTTCGTTACTTTTAGATTTGGTATATTAAAATTATAGCTACTTTCTAGTAAGAATCGTTTTAATTCTTTTTTGTTATTTACACAGTCCGCTTCATGTTTTATAATTTCAACATCCACTATCAACTTTAGTTTAGTCTGGTTTATTTGTTTAATGGCATATCAATCTTTTTGGATTATTTAAAGCGAAAAACATCATTGTGCAAAGATAGTAGTGGTACTATCCAACTCATCGCTGGGGGCAAAAGAAGATTCATATTTTTCCCAAAGTCTGTTTTTTGCTTGGTTTGGTTTTATGACATATCAACTATTGTTGGTTATTTTATACATATAAACTGTTCTATTTCAAACAATTCAGTTTAATATAAGTTCAGATTTTTTGGTTACACACAGTTAAATATCTAATCAGTTCTATTTCAAAAAATTCAGTTTAACATAAGTACGTAGTTTAATTGTCAAAACAGTTCTGTTTCAAACAATTCAGTTCAGCTTAATTATGCAGTTTAGATATCAAACACTTCTATTTGACCAACAGATTGGACCCTATTGGGTGCTATCACCCAGGACCAGAGTGGACCTGGAAGTGATGGCAATGAAGGGGTACTCTGGTTTCCCCAAAGCTTCAGGATTGGTGGAGCCTCAGCATCAGATTGTTTAGTGACATATCCAGGATACTAGGGGGAGACTTACCCTTCTTCAGAGAAGCAATCTGTGTATTCTGCAGCACCAGCCGACTGGGCCCCTGGACACTCATTAAGGGAATCTTACCTTTCTGCAGAGAAGCAGTTGGTGTACTGTACAGCACTAGTCGACTGGGCCACTGGACACTCACTAAGGAAGTCTAACCTCTCTGCAGAGAAGCAGACGGTGTGTTGTGCAGCACCAGCCGACTGGGTCACTGGATATTCATTAGTTAAGTCTCACCCCTCGGCAGAGAAGCAGTCGGTGTATTCTGCAGTACCATCCGACTGGGCCACTGGACACTCATTAGAGAAGTCTTACCCCTCGGCAGCGAAGCAGTCGGTGTATTCTGCAGCACCATCCGACTGGGCCACTTAATCTTACCTCTATGCAGAGAAGCAGTTGGTGTATTGTACGGCACTAGTCGACTGGGCCACTGGACACTCATTAAGGGAAGTCTCAACCCTCGGCAGCGAAGCAGTCGGTGTTTTGTGCAGCTCGAGCTAACTGGGCAACTTTCCCGACAGTATTTGTTCGAAAGTAAACGCAATAGCTCGACTTGGATTCGAACTCGCTTATTACGATGCTAGAGTTCTGTACGTAAGCATCTACGCTATGGTCACTTCTTCCTCCAAATATCTAGTACTTTATCGGTCCTGTGATATTTGTTTCATAAGTGTATAAAATGTATCCTAAAATATTCATTATATTTCTATAAAAGAAATAAAAGCATTGTAAATTACCACAGAAAATTTATTTTCAGTGTTTAATGGTACATCAACGTTACTGCGTTATTCAATGCTAAGGTTATCCATGCACAAGACTGGCTAGGCCACTATTGTTACATATTGACCCTTGACCGAACCGTCAATCAGAGATTATCTACACAGAAACGCACTGGTGTAAAGAAGCGGAAGCAGTCACGTACTTTAACGGAAATGTGTGGGCATTAAGGAATGAGATATGAAGATGCCTACGTGAGATACGGTCAGTCTTGAGTGAGTGTCAGCTTGCAGCCAGAAGAGATTCGGTCGGTCAAGTAAAGTTTCAGCAAGTGGCTGGCCTGTACGGAAGGACTCCGGTGGAATATCCCCGACCGAGAAGCAGAAGAGGTGCTCAGTGGGGTCCTGGATATTATTATGGAAGTACAGAGCGGCTAAGAAGAAGTTATGGGTCAATATGGCAGTCTGTTTTCGCCTCCCTGTCTCTGTCTCTCACACACTTGTATACGTTTTGAGTCCACAAAAGAATAAAGACGCATACATTTTTGTAAATGGAAACTGTCATTCCTTGGGATGGTATATAAAACTAATTAACTGATAACCAGGGGAATAATGTGGGATCATATCTTTCCCTTTAGTTTTAATTCAAAAGTGTACTTTATAACGCGACTATAGATTAAATTTCTTACTTTGAGGCTTGGATCTGGCATTTTGGGTATGACCGCATCGTTTAAAAGAATCAGGTATCTCAAGGGATGTAATATTTAAGATGTCAAATAAAAGTATCATTGTTAGTTAGTTCAGTTCTCACAAGGGGTACCATGCTTCTGACCTTGTGCTACAAACAAACAAAGCTAAAGAAATATTTATAGCAGTATCATTAGATATTAAAAATGGAGACTGTCTTGTAGTTGAGAGAAAGCGGAGCCACTCACAGAGGTTTAAATGAAGCAAGTTTTATACACATTTCTCCGCTGACGTCTTTAAGTCATTATTATCATCAAGTCACGCTCGCAGTACGTATTTCCGTGATCTCTCTCTCTCTCTCACTCTCTCCCTCTCCCTCTCTCTCTCTCTATATATATATATATATATATCCATCCCTATCATTCATTGCTTGCGGCAATTCTTCCAAACTACATACCGTGACACAGAACTGATATATATAATTTCGGCCAACTCTGACACGTTCTCGTGTATGTGTCCATAGAAAAATGTCACACATGAATTTTTCCTTGCTTCTCCAGGAGGGTTCCACATGTCTTTTTCGTCTTACTTAATATTTTTTATGGGAGGTAAGTGGCCTTACAGCTGTTGTTTTGTGAACAACGTAACTCCCATCTAAATAGTTTCAAAGCAACAACACAAATCTATCACAAGGAGATATGAAAATTAACTTCCATAAGTAATCGTAACAAATGTTACTAGATTCGTTTCTTTGTTTAATGGCATATCATCCTTTGTAGGTTATTTAATGCCAAATCCCCCCTTCTAAAAAACAGTAGTGGCACTATTTAACCGATAGCTCGGAAGATAACGGGGTTTCTTATCTTAACCAAGAGTATTTGTCTAAAAGTGAATGTAATAGCGTGACTGGAGTTTGAACTCGAATTTTACGATTCCGCTGTCCATCGGTTTAACCATTACACCACGAGGACAGCCACCTAACGGTTATTAGATGAAATTAATTTATTTAAAACCAGTTCAGATATAAAATACAAAATATGGTACATATTAACAGCTATAGGGACATAATGTCAACCCAGAATCCCGTGGACCAGGGAGTGATGTCAATGAAGGGGTACTTGGGATTTCGCCAAGCACCAGCAGTACTGAAGCCTCTTTATCAGATTGTTTAGTGTCATATCCAGGACACTCTTTGGGAAATCTTAGCCCTCAACAGAGATACAGTCGACTGGGCCAAATGCGATTTTCCGATAAAAGCTCAAATAAGCGACTTGGGTATGAAGCTGTAGTTTGTATAACAATAAATAAAAAAATTATTTGTTACTTGAAAACATGAAATTGCTTGAAAAAAAACTGAATTTGGTTTTAATTGATCAGAAGGGTTTGACGTGCCATAAAATCATCCTTAATCAAGCCCACCTAATAAACTCGTTATGTTTTAGCTTTCTTTTTCCACTAAGGAAAGGCTTTTATAAACACCGGAATTGCCAGATACATAATAACAATTTTGGGGATATAAAGCCACATAAAAATTATTGGATGGAATGAGTATCGTGTTTAATTCTGCCTTCTAGAGAGAAAGACCATTGGTTATTTTAAGTGAATAGATATGAAAACAACACTTGGTTTTGTGTTTAATTCTGCACCTAAACTTCTTCTTCTTCTTCTTCTTCTTCTTCTTCTTCTTCTTCTTCTTCTTCTTCTTCTTCTTCTTCTTCTTCTCAGAAATCTTTCTTTTATTCATCTTTCCTTTGACTACTTTTTCACTTCCTATATTCCCTTTTTCTTCCTTTCATCCCCTTTTACTTTCATTTCCTTCTCCTCTTACTCGAAAACAAGCACAAAAATCTGTTGTTTTTTACCAAATGTCCAGGATCTCAGGAGCCATAGCGGATTCTAAGCATGGAAGATCCTCACTAAATTGCTAGTTTAGCCAATCATTCAACGATCAATGTGTCTTTGACTTATCAAATAGTTAGTTCGGTCGCAGACAGGATTTTACAAGCATAGAATAATATTTTGTCATTATTATATAACTTTTATATAAATTTTACATGATTTTACTTTATAATAGAATTAGGTTTTTAAGATATCTATTCTGTGAAACACTAAAATTTTTTCTGATTAAGCTCCTTTATGCAAAACTCAATTTTATACATAATAGATTAGACTGAAACTACACATTGATCTTGATAAAAGTTGTTAAAATTTCAGGCAGAGTGATTTTGAAGATATTATGATCATCATCATGGCGTTCCGCGAGCACAAATTTTCCTGACTCTCTCCTGCCACTCGTCCCTATCGTCCATCACTCTTGGCAGGTCTTCCACGCTACATCCAGCATTACTGAAGCCTCGTTATCAGATTGTTTAGTGTCTTGTCCAGGACACTCTTCAGGAAATTTTATCCCTCTACAGATTTTTCGATATAAGCTCACTTAAGCGAGCAGTTACAGATAGGTTCTAGCTGTTCACTCTACACTTGCTCGTCCTTGTTGAGAGGTCCAGGAGTAGATTGCTTATTGCAATATACTAGTTTTACTGGCGCCGTGGATGAAAACTCTGAATTCAAACCTGTTAAAACTCCATTTAAAAATTGACCTTGTGTCATATCCTGCCCGAGCGGAGGGGTTGGTAAATATGGTCTTCATTGACATGGAGACCTATGACACCTAGTTTATTAAAATACCAGTGATGTATACAAAATTCCTCCATTGATATGTATTCTTAAAACAATTTCTTCTGATGAAATGATTTCTCTTCGAAACCAAAACATATCAGAATTTTATTAATGCGAGTTGAGCCTTTTACAAACAAATCTGATATTACTCAGTCATTTTTAATACCAAATTCTACATCATTGAAACTCTGCAACTATAGAAAAACTGATGCAAATCAATATGTTTGATTATTTTGGTTTGTTACATATTCTTTATATATATATATATATATATATATATATATATATATATATATATATATATATATATATTTATTATCCTTATATAATTGCTTTATCCTAGATATTGACCACTCTCCATATTATATTGCACTTAGTTAGACACATGCTCACAAAGTGATTTGGTAACAACCAGTAATGTTATAATATATATATATTAGACCGGACATTGGTATAATGGTTAGAGTGTTCGCCAATGGCCCGGGAGACCTGGGTTCAATCGCTGGTCGAGTCATACCAAAGACTCAAAAAATGCTACTTGATGCTACCTTGCTTAACACTCAGCATTATAAAGTAAAGATCAAGGGTAAAGTGGAGCAATCCAGGGAAAAGAGTAGTGCCCTCCCCTACACCCCGGTGTAGTAGCTACCGAAAAGGGAGCCTTCGGATCGCCCTCGACTACGGTTGCCAACTTTACTTTTTACTTTTATATATATATATATATATATATATTCCTAATATACCTAGCCCTCAACAAGAGCAGGATGAGCCAAAAGATCAATTTTTAAGAAGAGTTTAACAGATTTAAATTTAGAGTTTTCATTCTTTTAGATTGGTTGCCCTACCAAGATTAAAGTGTCCACTCAACCTTACTATTTAGGCATAGGTCAAGAAAAAAATACTTGAATTCATACCTTTCTCAAGTTATATGAAATACAAAGTTTTGTATAGAATTTGAACTCGAGTCACCGCGTTTATATATATATATATATATATATATATATATAATCCCAATTCAAAACGTCGATAAAAACGAAAGAAGAAAGTATTCCATACAAGAACACTTTCTCTGCGTTACTTTCAGTTTCAGGAGATTTTCTCAATCATCGGATTCTTGTTGAATTTTTATCGATCTATTTTAATCCCCGACTGCGTTAACCCTAACCCTCCAAATATTAAAGGAATGGGTGATCACAGCATTTGCCAACAGCATCTAACTATTAATATGATTAATGATGCATAAATATCAATTAAGAAATATTCTGAGTGTAATGTACTAAATGACCCACAATTTCTTTTTAATAATATTGTGCTAATAAACATCAAAGATGTTAATTTATATGTCTGCGTATGTTTATCAAGAATTACATGACATATCAGATGCTTTAGAAAATCTAATCGTATTGACAATAAGTCGAAGAACGTATCTGTCTATGACATTTTTTTTAAAATTGTTTTTATCGGCATTTTCTTATCAGAATTTTAAGAACTTTTAATATATACCAAGCCAAATTGACTAGTTTTTAAATTTTCCAATTTGCAGCTAACCATATTAACTCTCTCTCTCTCTCTCTCCTCTCTCTCTCTCTCTCTCTCTCTCTCTATCTATCTATCTATGTTACAATCTATATGTATATATACATATAGATTGATATTATCAGCCACCCTAAATTTGCTGAAAGAACTCATTTCTCGCCTATTCAGTTGGTTTTAGTTTGCCAGAATTTTTAATTGCCTCACACAGACACACACACACACACACACACACACACACACACACATATATATATATATATATATATATATATACGCTCTGAATGTGAAATTTGTTAAACCCTAGCGAATAAATAGGGAATTAACAATAGCCATACATTGAGCACTCTCATAGATTTATATGATTTTCCTCATGTATTTTATGTAAAGAATAATCCGCACCTACTGTCCTTGGACACTGACTGGATATCTAAAAAATATATATCATCATGTCATGCTATCAGCACGGATATTCGTGACCTTCTCTCGTCATGACTCCCTATCGTCCTTTGCTTTCGGCAGATCCTAAGGGCTACATCCCATATCGGCACAGAGCTGCTGTAAGTAGGTTCGAGCTGGACATGCTCGTCCATGTGAAGGGGTCCACAGGAATACATCACTTATGAGCTTGTCCATCCTTCTCCAGCAGTGT